>JBCAUG010201086.1:0-19375 GCA_038406175.1 Haplosyllis leylae | reverse complement strand
AAAGGACTTCAGTTTTGATTTGCGAAGTGCCGCTCTACCCCCTCGAGGAGACCTGAAAGTGTATCACTTGCTATCTACTTGGCGTACTTGCAGGCTGAGAATTGTTTTGCTTGTTGTAAACTGAATCCCTTAGTCTAGATTACCATCACAAGAACAACCAAATTTTCATAATTTTACATACGATTTAATAGTATCTGTTATCATTTTACAGAAACAGATGACAGATTACAATGAAGATTTGTTTTATCTGCTGGTCTTTTCAATTGCCATGACAAACTTGCGATACACAAGTTTTGCACTGGACTGGATCACAGCACAAAAGAGAGCAAAACAAGAGGCGGTTAAGCAGTCCAAGCAGACAAGTGACACCCCCAAAAGCAAGACTGCGGACAATGAAAAGCATGATGGTCCTGTGGCCGATATTATTCCAGTAATTAATGAACCGGAATCTGGTTCGGAAAAGAACACAGATGAACGAGGAACTTCGAAAGGCGAAAGCAGATTCGAAGAAGACACTTCTTCCGTGGCTAACAAATCTGAGAAAGAAAGTTCTGCATCTGCTAGATCAGTGGATGGTAACAAAAAGTCACAGGAGTGTGGAAAAGATGATTCTGGATCAGCCAATAACAATGCGTTGGATGATAATTATGACTCAGCTCTCACTGAATCGCCGCGTAACCAAACAAACATGAGTGAAATGGAAGTGAAGTACTCGTTGATAGACATGCTGTCCTATTGCCTGTATCTGCCGTACTATTTTACTGGACCTATCACAACGTATGACGAATTTTACAAACAGGTTAGTTTCGTGATACTTGATCTAAAGTTTAATTTCTTTTTAAATTAATTTTAATTTCTTAAAACTTTGTATTTGTGTTAACAGTAGCTGACCCAGGATGGGGAATGGGGCAGCAAAGAGGACCTCTGGTCAGATCTGTGCTTTATTTGTTTCAGTTCAAAATGCACGAAACGTGTAGAAAAATGTTTGCCTCTTAATTCTTAAGAGTTGATCAACAAAAGGCTCTTGATGATCCCGCACTGTACAACTTTTATCGAGTCAAATAGTAAAGACACAAGAAAGTCCTCCTGCGTGAACGCAAGAGGCATACCGACCGCGGCGTAGCAAACCTATGCTGGGGGGACTTATGTCCCCCAAAAAAAATTTCAAAAAAAAAAAAACAATTAAAAAAAAACAATTTCAAAAAAAAAATGAAATAATAAAAAAAAATTCTGGGGGGTACCCCCTGCCCCCAGGTACCCCTCAGGGTACCCCTCCCCCACCCCTGGGTACCCTCCCAGGTACCCCCCTGGCTGGACCTGGCTCGCGAACCCCCCCCCAACACTGTGGACTGACAAACAAACTGAAAATATTACCTCCTCTCGTACTACGTAGGCGGTCAGTGAAATGCTTGCGTTGTATAAAACGATGAATCTGTTACCAAAGAGGGAAGCACTCTGGTCTCTCTCGGAATTAATGGCAACAAGGTAGAGCCACTCGATTGTTTACAATACGATTTCTCCGAGTTTGGTCAGGTATAGCTGTAAATTATGCATAAAAGGCACACTTAACTCTGCTTGTTTGATTTGGCAGTCTCGATCAACTTCGTTTGACCGTAGGTTGAAGGAAAAGAAGAAGCCAGTTCCTTTAAAGCACATTTCAAAGGATTCCAATGCCTTAGTGGCCGTCATGCACATATTGTTGTATCTACAGTATTTGTCATTTGTTTGCAGTTGAAGTATTTTATCACCCCACAGAATTGTGACAATATCATGATTTTGTATTCTGAAAATCAGTCTTTAGAACCAATAATTGGCCATAAAGTCTGTAAATTTTCCAAGGTGGTCATGGCGATGTCCACGAGTTTAGTGTTATTTTTCTTAATAAAGTCTTTTGCTGACATGTTAAGATCCCCCCCCCCTTCGGACCATGAACCACCTGACTCATGCACTCCTCTGGCCTAGGATGATCAGCAGGAATCATAGGGGTGCTCAAGGTTAACCTATTTTGAGTTGAGGATAGTCTTGAAATTCAAATGTCTGTTGATGACCATGGGCTGCCCCTACAGACCTTTCATTTTTGGGTAGACTGAGAGTTCAAATGTCTGTTGATTACCATGGGTTGCCCCTACTGACCTTTCATTTTTGGGTGATAATCGGTAATTGGAATTTTGAGGCATATTTTGAGGTGTTATACTCAGTTTAGGTACAGGGAAATTTCAGAACCTAGATGTGTAACATTTGCTGCCAGTGGTTCCCCATAGGAACCCATCATTTAGTGGATGATAACAGGGAATTTGAAGTTTGAAGTACACTTTGAGGTTTTTTTACCCATAATGAATGGATGACAGTCTCAGCATATTGAAGATACACCACTGGTTGCCCTTGGTTACCATTGCTTTCCCCCAGCTACCCCTCCTTCAGTAGGTAATAGTAGGAAAAAGGAAGTTTGAGGCATATTTTGAGGTGTTATATACCCATTGTTTATGTAGATAATTGTCGTAGAGCCTCAAAGGTGATAAAAGTTTTGAATAATGTGAAAGGGAGGATAGAGGAATGTATTGGTTACGACGAGTGGTTACTGAACCACCCTTGGACAGGTAGTAATCGCGAATTTCAGGTTTACAGTTCATTATTGGGGGCTGAAAGGGGCATCATTGGTTGCCTTTGTTTCCAATAACAACCCATACGAGCCAGCAAGTGGAATTCTTTCGCCCTTTGATTTTTTTTAAAATAAAAAATGTTGTATCCCAAGGTACACATTGGTGTTTGCCATAGTAATAATAAACATCCATTTTTAATCAGAAAGCTGACAATCAAACTTCTACAACAGTGGAGGCAAAATTCTGGTGTAGATATGTTTACTTATTTGATATCACATCAATAGTTTCCATAGAATCAAGCCAAATGTTATTGGAGAGATTGAAGTATGAAAAAGGCTGTCATCCAATTTCAACCTTTCGAACCGTGGTCGTCCTCACTCCAGAATTCCTCATCAGAAATGCTTTTCCATTTTGAAAGGGTCTTAGTTAATACTACTTGATGATCCAGTGGCGGATCCAGGATTTCCCAGGCTGCTCCAGCCTACTATCTGACCATTTTTTTCCGAAAACTGCATGTACATGAAACAAATTTCGGCCAGGAGGGGGACGCGTTCCTTGCGCCCCTAGATCCGCCAATGTGATCTCCTGTGAAAAAGAATTATTTTTGTTCCCCTTATCAGATATTGGAAATGTTTCCGAAATTCGGGACTTCGGAAACACTTGTTCTCAGTTATGAGAATGACAAGAATACTATGGATAAAATCTTCCACGCAAAATTTTGGACTGGGTGTCCTTGGCAGACAATATGGCATATCACTTACTACAACACCTAAGAATTTGAAACAAAAAAGAAATCCCTCCTGTGTGAACAGAAGAGGCATACCACCCGCCCGTCCTACTTCTCTGTCCTGTCCTGTCCGGGTGGGTATACCCCTGTTCTGTCCTGGGGGGTACCCCCTGTCCTGTCTGGGGGAGGTAGCCCCCCCTGCCCCGTGAACAGCCAGACAAACTGAAAACATTACCTTCCCGTCGTACAACGTATGCGGGCGGTAAAAAGAGTATATGCGGAAATTGCTGTTTAAAACTCGAAGAGAGTTGGATGGTGAATGTAGAGAGCGACATGCCTGGCGTGTTGACCCTTTTTACCAGCGTTGTACACGTTTTGAAAAGTATCCCGACTTGGAGGATGAAAGGCCACCATCGAAAAAAAAGAGCTCTCGCAAATTATTTATCTTTCCAATGGAATGCCGTAAACTCGAAGCATTTTCTTCAGCTGGTAGAAGGATATTGTAACGAACCCAGTAATTTTCTGTTATTGTGCATCCAGGCTGAAAATTGAAACTGCAAGTCTTTATTTGTACGACCGATATCTATTTGTTAGTGTTTAGAATGTAGTCTTATGAATGATGTGTCCTTAAGCAAACGTTTAAGAATGTTGACACTGCTTCTCATCAACTAACAATCTGTTTATCACGTATCCATGACAAACCGAATAGTTTCCTTCTTGTAACGTATTTTAAATTGTATCAAGAATCCATAGATCGAATCAGAGGAATTCACGTCATTAGCGTTGTTATTTCTCAAACATTGCGTTACTTATTTTATTTCTGATTTAGATCAACAGTTACTTGGCGTTCGTGAATTGGAAAAATATATTTGGTGCGGGTTGAAAGACAATTCTAAAGGGCATTATGCATCGGATTTAGTTACAAAAATTTATTTTGCAGTTCAATACACCGATGAAGGAATGGAGCAAGAAGGATTGGCGAGACATCTTGAAGAGTACCTTGAGAGTTATCTTCTGGGCGATATTCATAGAAATTGTTTTGCATTATTTCTACTTCAACTCCATCATGCTTCATCTCAGACTCATGTGGCACATTCCTCTCTGGGCTTTGGCAGGCATCGGCTATGGTGCTGGGCAGTTCTTCATGGTCAAGGTACACGTCTACTACCAGTGTATTACTCCCCATGGCACCACAGTCTTTAGCCTACATCTCATCAATTTCGCAAGCCATCATGCTCTTCGGTCGACGGCACACACATGACGTAATCACAAAACCTTTGGAGTGAAAAGAACCCCATGCATTGATCGAAGTACCAACCTTTTTCTGAAAATGTTGGTAAAACTTTGGATTAGAGTACCAAAACACACCCCTTTTTGCCATCCTCACCCTTTCTCCGAAACTAGATTTTCAAATGGACATCTTTGGATTTAAGAATACCAAAAGATCCCCGCCCTTCCCCTCTGCGAATTTGAACTTCTCATGGACAACTCTGGACTTTGGATTTAAGAGTACCAAAAGATCCCCGCCCTCCCCCTCTGCGAATTTGAACTTCTCATGGACAACTCTGGACTTTGAATTTAAGAGCACCGGAACCACCCTCGCCCCCCGTTCCTCCGATAGGACCTGAGACATCTTGGGAGTATTGCAGAGACTGTATACCAGTAGGGTGCACTCTCATTAATCCACGCATATATGTAAAGAAAAGATTGACGTGTTAGATATAAAGTATATTTCTAAGGAGAAATATCATTATTTCTCATTCAGGCAGTGTGAATTGAAGGCAAAGGGGACTCCTTTGAAAAAGAAACTAGCTGTGTTTTGATAAGCTTACATTAAATTTTGGTATTTGTATAAATTTACATTTTGATTTTGTTTATGGTGAGTTGGGTATTTTGAATTACAAAGATAAAACCCAATTTAAAATGTTACAGCTGAAAATTATTTGGTAAGTTGACACAATAGTTTTTGTTTTTTAATTAACAATGTTAAATTTACGGTAACTATTTCGTTGTTACATGAACAAGTTGATATTCATTATGATAAGACACAGTGGTTTCCTTTTAAGGCGTGTGTCATTTATTAGATTAACTCAAGGGACACAGGTAATATGTGTGGTGGCATGATATCTATCATAGAAGTAACTGCTAGCGATGGCTTATGGCCTTATATGGGGCGGGCTCGTCCTTAACTATTTACGGGTGAAGGTCACACACTCCGAAAGTTTGGTTTGAATTCAAACTAATCGATAAAACTGCGCGAGGTTTCATTCATCTATTTTTAGTCGCTCCTGCTGCTGATGACAGCAGAGCGACTTATCTTCTCTGTATGGTGTTTGTTTGTTTGCTTGCTTGCTTGAGTGTTTGAATGTAGACAGAGAACTTAATTTCAACTATTGACACTAGATGGCTCATGAGACTAATTTCAACTATTGACACTAGATGTCACTCTTGTATAATGACACCACAGAACTTAATTTCAACTATTGACACCAGATGGCTCATGAGACTAATTTCAAATATTGACACTAGATGTCACTCCTTTTTATTGACACCACAGACACTAATGACACCACAGGTGCTAAATGACACTATACATTACTTACAATAACTCAGTATTACTTAGTATGAAATTTGATATTACTTTAACATAGTGCAGGTGCGACACAATGCTGATAGGCATTCTTGTTAAAATTGCCATCTGCACAATGCTAAAACCTTTATCGGGCCGAATTAAAATTAATTCAGTGTCGTTACGTGTGAACACGCCCTTGCAGCCAACTTTCAGCAATGTTTCCCTTTTGTACAGATGCAGTGTGAATGAGCCTCAAGTGATAAAAAGTATTTTAACCATCTGACGCCGAAGCCGACATCGAATAGAATCGGTACAAAGCCCAATGGAAATCTGTATCGCTCTTTTCCTCTCAGTGGTAGAGCCTTGTTCACACATTCCGACACCGAAGTAATTTCAAATTCGGCCCGTTATAGTTTTAACATCGTGTCAATTGTTCTGCCCGTCAAAGTCACCGTCATCGTCATTGACACAATGTTAAACTTTAACGGGCCGAATTTGAAATTATTTCGGTGTCGGTACGTGTGAACAAGCCTTACATGGTTCTAACTGGACAGTCGATGTGGAAACCCTGGAAAAATCCTGGAATTCTGTCAGTCCGGAAGAGTGTTATTCACATTGCGCGGGAGCGGGAGTAGGACTGGGTAGAGGGAACGAGAGCAGCACAACAGGAAACAATGGATCTTGGTTCCTTTCCCTGTCTCGGACCGGTGTGAAAATTTCTGTATGATATATTAGTATCATTGCTCCTGATATTTTTCCCCGTACCTGTTTCGGTCCCTGTACCTGCCCGTCCCGTTCCCGTGCAGTGTGAATAAACCATGACTCCGCCACCAGTAAAATGAGATACAAATCCTGCAAAGAAAACAATAAAATACTTTGATACACATTGCAGAAGATGCAACTTTAATTCGATAGTAACACAAGCAATGGTACTAATATGTTGTACAGAAATTTTTACACTAGTCCGAGGTGGGGAAAGGAATTAAGATCCATTGTTTCTTATTGTGTTGGTCTCGCTCCCTGTCCCAGTCCTGGTCCCAGTCTCGCAATGTGAATAAGCCATAACCGAGTTCCGTACGATATATTTGTACCATTGCTCCTGGTCCAGTTCCCTGTACCTGTTTCGGTCCCGTTCCCGTCCAGTGTGAATAAACCACAAGTGTGAACACCGGATGATGAATAACCGTGGTTATTTTTGTTTATTTTATAGGCAAAGTTGCAGCAACAAGCTGGGAACTGGCAGATGTCAGAGATACAGCGGATGATGGGACTGAAGAAGGGCGACAAGGATGCCACGGGTGAGGCATTATCTTAGGCCTTGTTAAAAGTCTGTTCACACCGAACGACTCACGTAATGTTGACGGGCGGCACCGTTCATCTTTCTGACGGGCAGAATGGGTTGCACACGCGTTTTACCCGTCAACATAACGGAATCGGTAACGGGGTTGCTTGGTGTGAACAGGCCTTTACATGTAATGTGTGCGTCTGCGCGTAAGTCAACGTCATCTTTAACATTGTGTCAGTGGTTGATGCAGGGAATGGGTTCAGACCCATTTTGTGCATGTGCGTTTGCCTCACCATTAATACAATGTTAAAGTTGACGTTGACGCACACGTTACGTGTAAACAGAGCTTTAGGATTCGTTTACACTTACCATCGATGTCACCGTTTTTGTGATCGGCATCTTTGATCTTTTTACCATTGTGTGTAATGGTGTGTTCACACTGAGCGACACTGAGAACGATAATTATGGGTTCCATTGTAATATGCAGAACACTTCACACTGCACCGAGACCCTGTCATTGATGCCATTGGTTAATTTTAGCCATTTTATCGGTCTGGCTACATATATCGTTCTCGGTGTTGCTCAGTGTGAACACACCATGAATCAATAAAAAAAATTGCTGTGAAAAGGTGGGATCTGTTTGAATGCTGCTTGAATTTTGCAATGCCTTTTACGCCAACTTTAGCATTGTGTCAATGGTTGACGGTGTCGCTCAGTTTGAACCGTAAACTGCGCCACAGATCTGCATTGAACCCATTTACAAAGGGTTCTAAAACCGGTGCCACTGACGTTACATGTAAACAAACCCAAACTGGCATAATTTTTAGTCGCGCTTCTGCTAATGCAAAGCGCGACTAATCTAATCTGTATTGCGTGTGTATGTATGTGGAATGCGTGTGTAGAACTACTAAATGAGACCCCCCCCTTCATACATACACACACAACTACCACTACCACCACCACCACAAGTATGATTGATTGCTAAAGTGGGTGGAATTACCCTCTGGCTGTGTTGTGCCAGGATCTTGTGTCTACATATGTACTTTGGTTACTGTTTTGTAAATTTCTGACGGGGCTGTTGAAGTAGACCAGTTCAGAGTGTGGTCTGCTTGGGAAGGAGCACCATGCCAGGTTGGTACAAGGCTTATTTTTGAAACCTATTTTCAGTGACGGATCCAGGATTTCTCAGGCGAGGGCTGCCATACAGAAAGGAGTGGCTAACCTATTATTTATAGTCAAATTTTCTTCCGAAAACTACGTGAAAATGAAAAGAATTATGGCCGAGAGGTGGGGGGGGGGGGGCTGCCCAAGCGCCACCCCTCGATTCACCAATGCATTTCGAAGCGATATCGTTAATAATATCTGTTGCAACCCCTAAATTAAAGTACAGTGTATTAATGCGAGGAACAAGGAAGCTTTTAATTTTTCTTCAATTCACTTGAATCTTCCCCGAATAATGCTAATCTAGGCACAATTGTTCATTTTTTCGTGTTTGCTGATCAACCGCAAATATTCGCGCGGCAAACAAAGAGTCGTGACTTCCCCTACACTTTTCAGTATAAAAGTCGCTGCAATCAACCTGGACATCAACACATTGATTCAAATCTCCAAGGAACAGCACAAACTCAGAAAAAGAAAAACTGCAAAGATGATTTTGAACAAGGTAAGATAGTTCAATTAAAATTTCAATGTGTTTCAATGCGCAAGTTTGAAAGAAAGTTTTGGAGCGCAAAAATGCTTAATTGAATCAATATTTCGATATCATTCACACAGCTATTTCCCGAGAGTTTAATAACACTACATTTTGCAGGTACTTTTCGCTTTCGCCCTGCTGTACACCATTGTAGAGTGCAAGCCTGCAGGGGATGCCAGTATTCCTGGAAGTAAGGTGAGCATAAATTTCATTCTGTATCATGACTTTTTGTCTGATTCAACAAATGCGCTCTCGAATGAGTTTTTTTTCTTTCATTTTAATAACTGATACACTACACACCTCAAAGGTATTAAAATCTATTAGGAGTCGCTCGCCAATGTGCAATTAATTCAGAGGCAAGTGCAGGAGAATAAAATTTCGTATGATGAGTGTTTACCGTGAACAAAGTAAAATATCGCACAAGGTTTGCCATATATATTGTAACAAAATAAAATTCATGAAATCTGAAATCCGCATGAGTCACATCCTAGCTGTGACTGCATCTGCGCCTTTTTTGCCTGCCTTTGAGAATCGGATCAGGATATTAAATCAATTTTAAATTTCAACCTTTTGTACATCTAAATTATATTTTTTTACTTTTTAGCTGAAAATTCAATCTGCATATTAAAAAGAATTGAATCCTTATTTGTCATTCATTTTGAAGATATCAAATGATATAGTGTTGGATAAATGTTTAATGTTTAATGTTTATTTCTTATAATGCGTTAAAATCACCATTACATGGTATCGGAAACGCTTTACATAGGTACATATTCCCTTAATAATATAGGAAATCACAATTGGTACAGTAATAAGAATTAAACAAATGAGTTTTAAGTAGTTTTCTAAATACTTCATGATTGATTTCATTTCTAACTTTCACAGGCAATGCATTCCAGTGTCGTGGTGCTAGTACACTGAAGGATCTGTTGGCGAAAGTTTTGTTTTTTACATATAATGTACTGAGTTTGATGCCATCATGAGACCGTCTATTTCCAGTTTCTCTAATTAGTAATGCTTGTAGGTATTCCGGAGCAGCTTTGTGAATACATTTATGAGTGATTGTTAATAGTTTGAATAAGCATCTGTCTTCAATTGGTAACCAATGTAATTGTTTTCTGGCTTGTGTGGCCCTATCTTGACGTTTTAATTTAAGAATAGTTTTCGCAGCAAAATTTTGTACAACCTGCATTTTACGCATTAATTTCTTACTGATACCAAGCAGTAGGCTATTGCAATAATCCAGGTGGGAGAGAACCAGGCTATACACTAGGATTTCCGTGCATTCTTGAGTCAAATAACGCCTGATTAATCTGATTCTATGAAGATTTACCATGGCCGTGTTACATTTTTTTGTTACATGCTCCTCTAACAATAAATTTTCGTCAAGCAACATCCCTAAATATTTGATAGATTTAGACCGATTGACATTCGATTCACGAACATTGGTTGCATTGGTTTTACATTTGAGTAACTGCTGTCTACCACCACATAGCATAAAATCAGTTTTTTCTGAATTCATCTTAAGCCTGTTTTGGTCCATCCACACCCCCACTGACATCAGACAGTCTTCCAGATCATGAATAGCTGTAATTTCATTGAGTTCATTATTAGGTTGAAAGTTTTGCAAGAGAGTGTGATCATCAGCAAAAGCATTTAGACCAATTCCTTCTGGTACTATAGTTTGAATGGTCGAAGCATAGCAATTATACAATTTAGGACCAGCACACGAGCCTTGTGGCACTGAGAATTGCAGATTTTTGTAATCTGAGTAGGAGCTGTTGATACAAACACACATACGTCTATCACTTAGATACGAGGAAAACCAATTTCTACAAGTGTCCTCTACACCATAATAAGAACTTAATACTTCCAACAAAATGCTATGATCGACTGTGTCAAAGGCTGCACTGAGGTCTATACTGACTATTGCTGTTACTTGAGATTTTTCCATGCTCCATAGAATTCTGTCAAATACATAAAGTAGTGAAGTTTCACAGCTGTGGTGTTTTCGATAAGCAGATTGGAAAGTCGGATGAAGATTATTGTCATCACAGTGCTTCTCAAATTGTTTAATTGCAGCGCTCTCAACCAGTTTAGAAATGAATGATAAATTACTAACTGGTCTGTAGTTTTTGTCAATTAACGGTAATCCTGATTTTTTAAGGAGTGGCTTTAGTATTGATGTTTTCCAGTCATGGTGAAATGTGCCCGATTGAAGAGAGAAATTAATGAAGTTAGTGAGGACTGGTAGGAATTCTTCTTAAAAGTTGAAATGATTTAAATTTATTAGGTGTTCTCGTGGGAACATCAAATTTAGGATTATGATCCAGTCCATCTCGAATTTTCTTAATTTTATTTTCAAAGAAGTCCACAAAACTATTTGCAAGTTCAGTATCTGATGTGTGTTCAGGCATCGGATTGGATGTTGTTGTGCCCGTAAGACAAGTAATGAGCTGATAGAGTTTTCTAGTATCTCCCTTGTATTCTTGGATTTTTGTGGTGAAAAATTCCGAACGAGCTCTGCTCAGTGCATGCCTGTATTCTGATCTTACTCGGTGATACCCTTGAAGTGTTTCTTCAGTTTTATACTTTCTCCAGATAAATTCACAATGCCTAACCGAACGGTGTAGTTTTCTAAGTTCTGTTGTATACCATGGTCGTGTGGGTTTGTCTATAATTCTCTTGATTTTTACAGGGGCATGTAGATTAATCGCCTGCTTGCATTTTGATTGAAAGATTTGCAGTAGTTCATCTAGGTTTTCTGACGTTATGTCACCCAGATGCAGATCCTCAATAAGACTGTTGGCATCTATTTTTTGTAGTTTCTGTATTCAATAGTTTTCATGGTATGTGTTTTGGTCGACACATTGACTGTTAAGATTACTGGGTGATGGTCCGAAATTAGATCAGAAACACAAGTGTCAATCACTCGAATATTTCTGTTCACTTCTCGAAGGTATACATGATCCAGAATATTATTGCTGACATGGGTCGGAAAGTTAACTTTTGAACCATACCTAATGCCTGAAGACTTTGTAGAAATTGAGTGGCATCCTCATCTTTTGAATTATTTATATATATAGTATGTTGAAGTCACCAAGTAAGATCAGATTTTGTAGGTGCATGAAATCTTGAAGAGTATCCAAAAGTTCGTCATGAAAAGCATTAATTGAATTCTGCGGTGGTCTGTATAGACCTAGTATGTTGATTTCCTTGCTATCCACGATGCATGACCAGTGGACTAATTCCATATTGTTACTCTCAATACAATTTTTTAGTGATGGCTTTAACCAATTTTTGTAAACAATTGAAATACCTCCCCCTCTTTTGTTGGCTCAAACAATTCCATGTTGTAATTTAAGATTGTCATTGGTGTTGAGTACCGAGCATTCTGACCAAATTTTATCTCTTTCACTGTTTGTAATCCAAGATTCTGTTATTATGAGGATGTCGATTGATTGTCTTATTATTAGATCCAGTATTAAATCCTGCTTATTCTTTATTGACCGGGCATTGAGAGTGGCAATTCTAAGATTAATTGATGATTTTAGATCATGAAAGGCTGACGGTGTCACTGGTGAAAGTACGTTGCCAGGTGTCATGGCTTCCCTAGCAACTCCAGATCGATTCCCTCTCTTCCTTCTTCATTGTAATTTTAAGTATCTAATTCTGCATAGAGTACTCGAAGGTAATGATAAAAGTCCAATAGGATGTCTATTGCAGTTTTTCCGAATGTTTCTGAGTTGAATTGATGTGTATTCCATTGAAGAACATGAAGTTTCTTGCTGCTGGGTGGGCGAAAATCGACAGTCCATCGGTAAAGTTACAAATATGATGAAAAACACTATGAAACTGACCGAAAATAATATTCCAAAGGAGTCCCCCATAGTTCTTGTGTCTTCTTGACAAAACTTGGCCATTTTCCACTTGTAGTTTTAGTGTAAATAGCAAAAACAATCCCGCAAACTAGACCAATTTAGACGAGGCTGCCTTCACACGGGCGCCATCACCATAGGTATTAATCATTTATCAATCTGCATATTAAAAAGAATTGAATCCTTATTTGTCAATTATTTTGAAGATATCAAATGATATAGTGTTGGATTTAGAACTTAACAAGTAATGTTAAATTATGAGTGCTCAAAGAAAACCAAAAGAGATCAATATTCGAGACACTTTTGTTTCTGTTTAGAGCAAAAGTACATCGAAGCAGAAATTGATGTGAATTGTCCGAAGTGTTGTTTTTTTTTTTTCTATCTATGAAACCAGGATGTTTGCCATGTTTAAAACTTTTTGGATTATGAACTGAATTCACAGTTTTCAAGTTTGCCTAATGTCCAGTTGTTATTTGTTTCGACTACGGTTATGTTTATCACCTTAATGTGTCAATCATATTTGATTATTGTTTCTCTTGTAGACCTATTATGAAGTGAGAGTAGCTCAAGGGCACATCGTCACCAGGGAACCGGTTGAGGTGGATGTCCTAGAGAACTATGTAGTTGTGCGCGCTCCACCAATTGGAGACTTCAAGTCCGTCATCCTCTTCCACGACTACAACTTGGTACGTACAGCAAGTTCCGTTTTGATTGGAACGAACACTGTGATATCCGTTGTAATGAGTTCGGACAAAACGAGCATATCTCTTTGTTCTAAAATCAATTATGATTTTTGTTTGAAAGATTAGTTACGAAAAGTATTCTTAGTGTTATTAAAAAATTTGAGTGCAGATATGGAGGAAAACAATTCACGAAAAGGCTGTGTAATGTGCCAGTGGCATTTTTAGAAATTTAGGCCACTGTTAGTAAAACATCGAAGCAAGAATTATAGTTCTGAATTAACTGTGTTAGTTTTGTTGTCCAGTAAAAGCGGCTTTTCACAGAGGTAATGCATTTCAATATTTAAAAAAAAAAAAGAAAACGACCATAGACAGAGTCATAATTCGGTATTACGTGTATCTATCTTCAGAATCAGACCATGGCAGTGTACCCAGCCTCCAAACATTGCTACCTGTTCGACGTTTATTCTGACGTTCCACAAGACATTGGATACTGGTTCCGCATGAGAGACCAGGCTGTAAGTAATGATTTTCATTACTTAATTGTACAGACCCTTTACCCTGTCAAAAATTGCTCATTTTCACAAAAAGTTTCGGAAAATGGCTGTTGGGAAAAATTAAGACGAGATTTTTTACTTTACAGGAGCATACCTATGCATTTGATGGAAATGACATGGCCATGTACCGAACTCATCTCTACAGAGTCACCGAGAGGAATGTTGACAGGTGAGCTAAAAAAAAGACTTTTGATGGCTCTTACAATATGGACTTGAATGTTACTGTTAAATCACCCTGCAAACACTTTAAAAGTTTCGTAACGTTTCTGACATCATCAAAGAATTCTGCCCCAGGTTAAATAATGGGCATCTGTGAAATTTTTTTAAAATTTATTTATTTATTTATTTTGAAGTGTTAAACAAACAGCAATATTTAGCTAGAAAATGGCAATTTCTAATTTTTTATGTTAATAAAGGAGATCCAACTGAAAGAGAGACTATTCAAGATAATTATTCCATATATATTTTAAAAAGGCAAATACACATCAAAGTCATCATTGACAGAAATTTTTATTTTTCAGATGAATATTACTGTTTTTTTTAAAACACTTCAAAATGTAAAAAGTAAATTCTCATTATAAAACTGCAATCAGAATCTTTTGATATTGCCGCATATTTAAGAATTTTTTGTAATTCCTAAAGGGTGTAAATGTTGGTGTGAAGTATTTGTCATGTGCAGGTTTATGTTCACAGAACTGGTGTACAACCTGTTTAGAGACATTTCAAAAAAGACAGCTTTAAAATGCACATTAAATTGTATTTTCAGGAGCTTCCTTACACAGAGAATGAAGAAATACTGCAGTGAAGATATGGAGCTCAGAAGAGCCAACATAGTTGAAGCTAACTCGATGTCTCTTGACAGTGAACTGCCAAATGAAACGTATGAAGACATGAACATCATCTACGTCCCTTTTGTTCGTGAAGCTGCTGAACGTAAGTGTGCAAATTTTGTGAAAAGAAACTGAGAATGAAGGTTTGGCGGATCCAAGGGGGACGTCAGGGACACGCTCCCCCGGGTCCAATTTCTTTCGTTTTCATGCAGTTTTCGGGAACATTTTGGCCAAATGATAGACTGGCACCCCTACCTTGGGGTTGGCGCCCCCTCTGGAAAATTCTGGATCCGCCACTCTTAACAACTACCTATTATTAAGATTACGCTGTATTTTTGCGTCTATTTTTAGCTGTAATTCATTCGCTTTTAGAAAGTGAGCGCATTAGAAATTCTTTTGTTTTCGTGCAAACGTTCACACATGTAGACTTTTCGTGGCATTAAACGTTTTAAACCACCGATGTAACAAAAGCCTTTCTGTAAGGCAATTTTGTACAATTTGCAAAATTGCTAGTTCTTGTTGGAAATCCTGGCTAATCTGTAATGGTCTCATGCAACCCATTTCTCCTTCAGGTGACAGAGCCAAGAGAGGAGCTGCTTCCGACCCATTCGAGTGCTCCGTGAGAATCTCATTGAATTAACTGCAAAACATTTTGGACATTTGATTTCGTGACGTAAATTAAGATCTCAAGAAGGAACAGCATGGCCTGTATTTCCTGACTTTGAAATAACATCACAACCACTGTCTCACTTGAAATAAAACAGTTGATTTCTGTCTTTTCTCATTTTTTTTGTGCTGCTACAGAAGCCAAAGCCATATTTTACTTGAAGACATACACAGTGAAAATGTGTCTTTTGTGTTATTTTTTAACCATTTATATACACGCTTTTAATAAACATTGCTTTTAGCAATAGAACAGAAAATAACTTGTTTTGTCATGGGCTTTACGTCTTCAGTAAAGAAAACCTCGCCATGCACCTAAATCAAAAGTCCTGTCTTGAAACAGGTTTTACTGGCTGTAAACACACAAAAAGTGGGGAAACTTATATTTTGTAGTCTATTTTGTATCGAAAACAACCGAAGGACATTTCAGACTCCTTTGACTTGCTTTTGATTGTTGATTACTTTTGGTCCAGGGAAAAGTATGTAGTAAGTGTTGAATAGCCGTGAAGAAACATGGGTGTATTTTAGATAGTAGCGACTTTTTATTTTGGAATATTCTTTTGTCTGCGTTTAGTTTTAACGCAAAAGCCTGTGTGTTGTCACATAACATACCAATATAATATTGTTAAAACCGAGAAACTATCTCAAATATTTTGAAAATATAGAAAATTTATATTTAACATTATAACAATTTAAAAATTATAAAAAAAAAATCACAAAATAATGTTACTAATACAAAGGCTGAATCAAGAATGAATATGTTTTTCAATTTTCTTTACAAAATGTTCTTAAGTTTTACTTAATATTGATAACTTATATTAGTTCCTTGTCATCAGATTGTTTTATTCGAATTTCATTGTTCATGTTCTAGTTAACTCTCCATGAGTAAAATGGTACAGTGTTATTTTTTGGTCCATGAAAACTTTTCCCGTCATCAGGAAAATGTATCTAGTGATGTGATAAAGTGATGTGCTATTTCCATTATGTTAATATGGTCCAAGAAGGACGGGAACAACCTATGTCAGATACTAGTTCTCAAACAGAAGAATTCCCTATACCAATACTCAGGTAGTGCACATGGGCATGCATCTTTGCATAATGACTGATAGACAAAAAATGACATCCTCAGGGTGGTTACTAATAACTACATACTAATATTCCATCTTCTATAAATGAATGAGAGCAACACATGTTTGGTTTAATTGTTGCATTTAGTGTATATTTACACTTCCTTGTATAGTACTGTATTAAATAATGGTAATGATTCCATTATGTATGAAGATTTGGAAGGTTGTGTTCTTCATTTCTCAGTTGTCTATGGTATGAATACAATATATGTACAATCTGAAGTCTATGAGCAGTTACATGATTGGGAAAGCATTACCAGTATGCTTTTTAGACAACTTTGGTCAACTGATCTGGATTGTGTATTGTTTTGCACTGTTTACATTTGTACTTTCATAGATCTATGAACTAAAGTATATTTCCAGATCATCTTCTAACTTTTGCTGCAACAAACATTGTGTGACTTTTGCTAGTTCTCTTGAATCTTTGTTGAAAAGTTCAAGGGTCTGTTTGTTCATACATTTGATTGTGGTAAGCAGCAGTTCAATTTAGTTGATATTGACAGGTTTTGAGGTTTGTGGTTTGTTTTCTGCAGATTTACCTCTTCAATACTTAGCTTAACATTGTATACCAATAGCAAGTACAATACATATTGTTCCACCCTTTGCTATTGGAATATATTCAGAAATTGGGAAGACAAATGATCATTTCTTTGATTTTCTACATTTATCACATTGTGAACTGACTTTCCTTAATTGCAAGTAGGTCATTGTTAATTGTGATAATTTGTTCTCAGGTCATGTTAGTAATGTTAAATGAAATGCCTGCATCAAAAAAAATGGGAATAGCAGAGTAATTTACATCATAGTTGAAAACCTTTTACCATTTTCCTATTATTTCATTTCTTTAACATTTGGTTACCACAAGGCAAAATTATACTAGGGCTGTAAGCTTGGCATGAGTTTTCAAACTTGACTAGTTGAGAACTTGTTTTCAACATCAATCTGGTATGAATAAACCAAACAAGTTACATGTATTTTTGTAGGCTCCAGAATTGCTGAAGCCCAAATATTGCCTTCTAGGTTTATGCTTGTATCATGTGTGCATTTCTTTATTGCAATATTGCAATGCTTTTTAATTTTTTTCATCATTGTTCACCAAAAAATGATAAATACATTCTGTGTTATTTATTTAAGTGATTTGGATATTGCTTTTATTAATTAATTCTAACTGACTCATTGGTTCATTATCAAGGTTTTGTTGATTTTGCTCTCATATGTTAAGGTTGCTTTTGATCTGTTGAATGGTTTCACCATTGCTACTGTCTCCAGATCAAAATATGAAATTCAAGATTGAGTCTTATGTCTTCTCTTTTAGATCTACTTAAATAAATGTTGCAGTGTGCAATGTTTCATTGCATCTACATATGAAATAGGCAATTTCTGCCTCAGTCAATATTTTAAAAAAATCCAAGTGCTCATGCCCAGTGTAATGCTGGTCAAATTTTAATGTCAGGTGATTACTTATTTGCTACATGTCAGATCCATTTCAGATACCTTTTCAAATAAAACAGGTTGTCAATTAATATTATCCCATTTTAATCTATTCAATTTAATGTTCATGTATTTTGGTTTTGAAAAGATGCTGATTTGGACCTTTATTTTTTGACAGCTGATGATATGTTCATCGCAGAGTCACTAAATGACTGCTGCAAGTAAGGAAGTTCTGTGACCTATGACTCTTGGGTTTCTAGGTATTGAAGTCCATTGATGATTCAGACACCTTGAATTCCATTGCTCTAAATTGTTTTGTGAAGTCTGTTGGGGTTGATCATGTTGCGATGTTGAGGAGTTTCTCTGGTCTGTATTGTATCTCCACTAGGGATATAGGGAGATTTAATGTTGTGGAATGTGAGGGTCCCAATGTAGCTGGGTGTGCCTCTACTGTTGCCATTGTCTTTTCATTCATCTATTGAGGGGTATTTGTTGGTAGGCGTGTAACCACTGTGTACCTTGGTGTCAAACTTGAGATTCCACTGATGCAGACTCTCATGGTTGACCGTGAGTAGATACTGCTGGGCTATGTTCGATCCTTGTCTGTGTGTAATTTGTCTATTGATTTCCACCTGTTGTTCATTCCTGAATTTATGTCCAGACATGTGTTGAATAGCAGATCTCTAAATTGACATTTGTGTAATACACCTATTCAATTGTTTGGACTTCATTTCTAGATTCAATAGAGCATGACTTTATGAGGGCTGAGACTGGCAAGGCATGACAGATGAACAGAGTTGGATAAGCAGTGTTGTGAGCCAGCATTGTGGGTTCAATTCCCACTCCAGACAACTTTAGTCTTTGTTGAAACTTTTTAAAACTCCTCAATGTCAATTTTGTGCAAAAATGCCTGAAATGTCATATTTGTATTATTAAGGAAGACCTCGAATAGAGTAAAAACTGACTCTGGAGATCCATTGCTTCATTTAGAAATTGATCATGTTCTAGAAATTTACTCAATTTTTGCCGTCCAAACGTAACCAAAATCATTTTCATTACGCAATAAAATCAGCATCAATCACAAAGTCGAGTACGTAAATCCAACATTCTTGCTCTGAAACGGTTATTTTCTATCTTTTTTTTGCTGCCATATAGATCATAGCTTAACTTGAATATATATGCATAGTAAATTTATCTCTTTTACATGAATTTTTACCATTTCACGCGCAATGAACATTGTTTTTTTTTTTTGCAATATAACAACAAAACAAGAAAGTCCTCCTGCGTGAACGCAAGAGGCATACCGACCGCGGCATAGCAAGTCCGGGGGGG
>JBCAUG010200975.1:0-19376 GCA_038406175.1 Haplosyllis leylae | reverse complement strand
GCCTTCATAAATGATGTTTTAAAAAACCAGTTCCTTCACAATGCTTTGTCAATGGAGAACAGTCTGTGAGTGGAACAGCAAATAGCTTGCAGCTGCATAACATGGAAATATAGGACGCGTCAGCTCTCCCTACTTTTATACTCTCTGTTTTAACCACAAAATTTCCAATCTTAGCTTGCAAATTTTCAATACATTTTGCCTGATGGCTTATTTGATGTCAGGAATTTTCGAACTTGAAACACACGCGTAAAGAAACATTTTCTTCGATGTTAACAATTATAATTATTTTGATCACAATACAACATCAACTCAAAAAAAGATAAAATACCTGGCTATTGATCAGTGTCGATATATCGAACAAAGTCCGGTAAAAATATGTCTGCTTCGTGGCTTGGCTCGCGGTGGTTGTATTCCGAAATGCTGAACCATCACGATTTTGGAAAATCCTCGTATTTTTGCGGGAAAGCCTGTACAGATATATTAGCATAATATATGCAAAGAGGTTACGTTTCGATTGAGTGCGCAAGCGCAGTACGGCTGTAGTTTTTTTTTTTCTGTCAAGGTCGCGCAATATTGGGATTGCAGGCTAGACAGAGTTCCACCTAATAAACCGATGAATCGAAAAATCGAATCGCTGATTTTCAACATATATATTCCGAGCTCATATTTCTGGTGATCGATCATCTGAAATTATTTTTACGAAGAGTAACAAGGAATAAATGTAAAAAAGTGGACATTTTTGGCAAAAAATGAAAAGTCTTGACTATTCGTCAACAGATGTCTATTCGATTCTTCGGTGTTTATTATCTTACCCCTATCCCTGGCAAACACACAGAGAGAATTGCGTAAAAAAAAGTGGCAGGTCGATTTACGAGTTACATTTACAACCGAAGTGTAATCTAAGGGCTCGTTCACATTACACAGGCGCGAAGGCGAAAACGAAAATCTCATTCATGTTAACCACGTCCCATGTCCGTGGTTGATCCAGGTAACAAAACGGGAAAAAGCAGTAGTGGATCTAAGGGGTGCTAGGGACGCCCCCCCTCTGGGTCCAAATTCTTTCATTTCCAGTTTTCAGGAAAAATTTGGCCAAATAATAGATTGGTGCCCCCATCTGGGAGGTTGCCCCCCCCCCCCGTTTGGGAAATCCTGGCGGATCTAGGATTTTCCAGACGTGGGGTGGGGGGGGGTGCGCCAACTTCCAAGGTTGGGGAGCCAGCCTATTATTTGGCCAAATGTTCGCAGAAAATTGCATGAAAATTATAGAAATTGGACCCGACTCAGTGAATATAGGGAAAAGTAGCCAACTTGGAAAGCATGGTTTCGGGTCATTGCACAATCTTACGTGAACATGTTATCTCAGTGGGGACATCCTGCTTTGACATTGACTTTGCTTATATAACAAAAGAAGTTGACTAAATTTCCCTTAATTCACTGCTTCGTTCTTGTCTGTTTTGCATATGATATGAAATCAACTCCACAGCATAGGTGTGTGATAAAATCTATCGATTTATTTATCTCATATGGTCCAATAACATGTATCTGGCTTCCACAAACCAACACAACTTATTTAATTCATCAATTAAAATTCACGTGTTGCATCTTCGTATGTTTTCATCCCTTCTTTCCCTCTCTGTTTTCTTTTGTTCCTTTAACTTTTAAGCTACTTATTGAACATGCCTTTATCTGTTAGAATTGATCTGAAATAGAAAGAACTACGAAAAAGACCCCTTCACACGAGAGCTAATTCGAGTGAATTTACTGATCACTCTCCATTTAATTTTTTTTGAAAAATTGTACGAATATTGAGGAAAAATAAAAAGAGCGCTTCGTGATTCACTTTAGTCATTCTTGTCCCCTTCAAGCAAAATTTCAATCAAAAAGTTCGCAACCAAATCAATAACTTTTTGAGAAATTTCTTCCATTTTCCATTGACTGAGAAACCAAATGATACATCTCTTTTATTTTATTTTGTGAATTAAAAAGGATCACATTCAGAACCCTAATAGTCATGGTTTTCTTTTTAGGAGATTAAACCTTTTCGCAACAAAAATGAAATGGTCAGTAATCAGAAAATATGTTTGAATTCACCTGTGCTGAACGATAAATGTTTCTCTCTCGAATCAAATGATGCAATGACGTCCTTGTTTTTAATTTACAGTGTCCGGCAATATGTGATTCTGGGATCGCTCTTCGTAGAGATGTAATCCACAACCTTATTTGCTTCAATAATCAATCCTATTGACCACGTAGAAAGGTTTTGTTTTGTTGTACTTGGCTGGATGACTCATCAACACACGTATAATTGCTCACGCTTTGCTTTTATGTGGATTGTTTGGCAATCTACCATTTATCTAGGACATACATCTTGAGTACACCCTATTTTTCAGGGATGCCAATGTAGAGTCTATCTCTGGACTGCAGCAATAATCTGTGGAAGTTTATGGAGTTAAGAAGACGGCAAAATCTTCTCGTATTGGTGGCTCTTACTTGTGGACTGACTTATGTGTACCTTCACACAGACACGCACGCTCACATGCAAGGAAAGGTATTAAATAAATCTACCACAATTCTCCATTCTGTTTGATATATATCTCCTACTGTCTGAATGGTGCAACGGACCCGATGTCAGGGGCGCATCTAGGATTCCCTGCGCCAACCAAAATTTTTGCCAAATTTTCCCAATGGGCTTTAAAAATGTTGGTCCATGGGGTGAGGAGAAGGGACAAAAATGAGAATTTTTCTGCACAGATCCGTCAATCCATATCTTTACACAAGTAAAGATCAAAATAGACATCTGCAAAATTAATATCACAATTTTTTCCGAGTATTACTTTTTTTACTCAAATTCACGACTTTTACTTTGTAGCCAGGAGTTTTCCAGCCTCTAACTGGGCATGGTTATTACACATTTCACAACTTGTGCATTGAACTGGATCCAGACGCAAAACCAATAACTGGTCAACAAAATGAAACACCGACAATTTTTGGAGTGGTAAGCCGCAGGAATTTCGCCGAATTTCACCAATTGGTTTAAACCGTGCATTTTCTGTAAATGTCACGTATTTCTTTTCCTTTCTGTTGCACCCAATATTCCAGACATTCCATGAAACTTTCATTTTAGATGATGATTAACTCCTAAGTGTTATCAGAGACCCCCCCCCCCCCACAAAGCTAGTAATGACAAACCCCAAAAATGATACTTGTATCATTATTTATCTGGCTATGATACATTCCCAACAACCGCTAATAAGTACATTTTGTTTGCTACATCTGGATAGGTACATGTATCAATTGCTACAGATCACCCAAAATGAATACCTATCCAGAGGTAGTAGTGGAAAGATTTGCCCTGAACAACACGGAAAAGAGAACAATAGAAATTCTACAAAACACCTGTTAATTGCCAAGACGCGTTTTCCGTAAATTTCTATTAATGATTTCTGATTTTCAAAAACTGGAAAGTAAAATATTCTCACAGATGACCATCATTTTACATGTACCTGAATCAACATTTTCTGACTTCTTCAAAAATATAAACTCTTGGGGGTCGTATAGATGTGAGTGCATCATAAATGGAAATTGCATAACCCTCCACACACAGCTAATGCTACATGAAAGACATCAGCAACATCTTCATCAAATCAAATGAAATACTATAAACTTTCCTGAAACGTTGCACACAGTTAACAATAGACGAAATGATTGCAAGCATCTTTTTCAATCCTTAAAATATCGTTTCCACTGAACAGATGCAATGTAGACTGAACAAGAAAGTCCTCCTGCGTGAACGCAAGAGGCATACCGCCTGCCACGTGCCGTCCCATTCCAGCCAGGGGGGGTACCCCATCCCAGCAGGGGGTACCCCATCCCAGGTACCCCCTGGCTGGACCTGGCTTGGGTACCTCCTGAGTTGGGTACCTCCTGGGTCGGGTACCCCTGGCTCAGGTACCCCTGTCTCAGGTATCCCCTCCAGGTCGGGCACCCCCTGGCTTGGGTCCCCCCCCCCCCGGCTGGACCTGGACCTGGCCGGGGTACCCCCCCTCCCCGTGAACAGATAAACACCTGTGAAAACAGTACCTTCCCTCGTACTACGTACGCGGGCGGTAAATATTCTTGCATTTCAAAAGCTGGACAGAACACTTATGGGAAATTCGGTGATTTGGCCAAAGAGACTAGTAGTTTACGGAGCCGAGGACACTGAAGTCAAGACAATTAAACCAATTGCAGGACCCCATGTCTCCAGCTACAGTAAATATAAATCCTTATGTTTTTTCCTTTATAGTGTTGCATGAGGATGTTAAACAGATTTTGGATGCCCAACGAGGCAATTTAATCGTCACTTTAATTTAATCATTTATTATGCAATGAAAAAATATCGATGAAGATCAATTTCTGTACTAGCTTTTTCTAACAATTGCACAGGCTAAATCAGCTTTATTTTGTTTCAGCAAACAACAAGTGGACGATATATTTCAAAGAATCCACATTGCCATCAAACAAGACACATAAGCTCATCACTGAGTATCCAGCCTATTTCGTGACAACTTCCTGCGAGGGAAACCTTCACCATTTCTTGAAGGATACCGCTGTCGGCCTCTTTGGAGCATTGAAGGAAACTAATAGGTGTTGTGTGTATTTTGAACAATACTTTTGAAGATTTGATTTCAAATTTTCGGTTCATCTATCAATTCATTTTCCAAAAATTATGTCTGTAGACGACGCATCCATTTTCCAAGATCGACTGCGGTTGTAGACATAGACAAGGGTAGAAAATGGTTCCCTATTTATGGATATCATGGATGCCCTTATACTTGAATCACCTCCATCCAGTACGGTGAGCAGCTGCATAGAATATGAATATTTTCCTTTTTTCAGGTTAAACTCTACAATACCCAACCAGTTGTACTACTCTCGGCCTATTTGGTTCTTGTCTCGTATTCCTAAATGCCACCATCCAGGTCGATTCGAAGACTTCCTATTTGCATTCAGCATTAGACATCATCATGACACTTACCATATGGAAGAACCAAATACCTGTTACCAGAATGCTGTTTTTGGCTTCTACAGGTAAGGTCTCTGGACAATAAATACACTGGGTCTATTTTAAACGAATAAATACAAAGCAAATGATTTGGAAGGAAGTGGTTCAAGTTGTAAACTGAACATGGTTGTCGATGATTTTGGTGTAGAGACAGCTAGGATTTGCAACCCTGTGCATGTTCTAGATAACCGAAATTAATTTATGGAAATTATTCGTAGCTCGATAGAGTCAGCTAGGTCAGTAAGTTGGGTGTTTGAGAGATTTGGAACTGGATGTCTTGGCACTCTTATGATTAGTAGACCTAATTTTGGCTTCAGTGATTGACGGATATTTGTTTACGCTTCTCATGGCGTCGGTCAAGGCGTTATTTCGCACTTGTCTTGCAGGGAGCGGTCGTCTCTTTTCCCATTTTTGGACGACGATGAGGCGTCTCCTACATATGCTCAGACAACTCGGTATCTATCAACATACTTTGGTGATGCTAAATCCAACTGTGGAGAGCATCCTGTAATAACTATTATACAAAGACTTCACAGAACTATAGCAAACGCTGAAGAATTAAAACAGTATCTGATAGACAGTCATGTTTCATCCAATGTCACCATATGGATATTAGAACATTCTACGCTACAAGAGCAGGTTAGTATCAGACATATTGTTCGTAAATGAAAGTGGCTTATTTCTGAAGCTGGGATTATTCGCTGGCCTTGTGCTTGTTCTTCTTCTGATGAGCTGTCAACTGTAATCACGTCGTTTTCTGCAATTTCCTGCTTTATTTCTGGTACGTGTGCGCGTTCCTCCTTGTTAAAGGCTGCTCTGATTATTTTGAAAGACCTGCGAAAAGTGGCTTGGGAACCCCCGTCTGAGAACTAGGTCGTCTGTCGTGGGGATAGGCAATGCCACTGTCCTGACAGTAGTTCTTCTGCCCAGAGATGGCGTCCGCCGCAAGGCAACTCCTCAGTTTCAAACGCTAAGGGTATTGCCTTACTTCTGGACAGAGTTCTGACTGATAGGCGCCAGTCATAATTCCGAAAGGTTATCCATGCACCATTGGCAAACGTAACAAGTGACTGAACCTATGGTTTCTCTTGTAATTGAGCAGTATTACCATTGCGTTGCCAATAAAACACAGCACATGAGTGAGCAAGTGATTTTTTCTGGATTGCGTATTCAATCCGGAAGCAGGATTCGGATGAATAGCAAAAACTGTCTCTGGTTCCTTCCGTTCACTGAAGGTAAAAATGGTTATCAGTAAGAATTAGGGAAGGGCAACCTTGTCAGATAATACAAATGGGCCCCACGGGATTCATGGAAATAAGATTAATGCTTCATTCCAAAAAAAGTGGGCACCCCTTCTTCTGACAAACCGTAAATGTACCACTAAGTGGGCAAACAGATACATACAGAGCAATCTCGAAATTGTTACTCAGGTTCAAGTGATAGCCTGCACGGATATCCTAGTCGGTGTGGAAGGAGCTGGGTTGGAATGGATCCATTTCATGAAGAAGGGAAAGGCGTTGCTGGAATTGGCCTGGCCAGAAAAGCATTGGAATTTTTTTTACTCATGTGAGTAAACTCAGATTATATGATTTGTAATTCATTATATATTGTGTGGTGAATCCCGTTGGAATATTGACGATGCACTGATATTTATCCAGAAATAACTGGAAAGGGTGACACCCTGACTCATAAGATAACCATTTAGGCCACAGACACCCAAAGTGTTTCGCTAATAAATTCTCTCTTTTATTTGTAGCCCGTGCAGAGTCTATCAAACTATACAGTGAAGAGCTGTCTGCAGAAAAAGTGAATCTCAACTGGACAGCTTTTGAAAAATACGGTGGACTAAAAGGTCCCCTGACCGAGGACAGGAAAAAACACTTTTTAACAGACCCGGGTGTTTGGTATGGAGATGCCAATCCCTGGAAATTTGCAGATGCATTTTTCAATAAAGTCAAATTTAAAGAGAAAATATTATCATTAAAGAGGAAGATAAATTATTAATAAAGCCCATATCTGGGAAAGTTTCCTTTTCTTTTCCATTGAGATCACTCGATTAGAATTCAGCTGGATTAATTTGTGTGAAATTGGGTCACATTATTTTTACAAAATTAGTAATTTTCAAAACTTCTTTGGTGAAAGTTTTATGTCACGAGATAGCATAAACTAGTTTAAAAAGAATTCAAACTGGTTTTTGAAATCAGTAATTTCTAACTCGGCAAATGTTACTGTTGAAAATCTAATTAAAATCAATAACTTCTGATACTTTTTCAGAGATTACTGAGCAAAATTAAGTAGTCAGAACTACTGATTGCACATCAGTCAGAATTTTCTGAGCATGTGAATGTTTTTGTCATTTTCAACCTACTTGTAAATTGAAGACTTAAAATATGACCACATCATTTGGATAATGTCACTAATATACAACTTTCGTCGCAAGAATTGGCGCATGAGTCGAGGCTGCAGGAGTTAAAAATGAAATTCCTACATGACAAACCAAAGTAAGAATTTAGTGATTTCTCCGTGGATCCTTTTCAGCAGAGGTTGAGGTTGAGATTTCTAGCAGAGGTTCGATGCGAAAACATATTGGGAAGTTAAATCTAATATGTTTTTCGTGTTCATGTAAATATTTACAATCTGCTGGGTGTATGTATTTTCGTGGTGCCATGCACATCATGGTTGTTTAAACGTTTTATGGCATTTTCGAAAAATACTTAGTGTAGCAGGTATTTTTATTTTTTCAATTGGACAAATACAATGAGGAATGTTTTATAAAATTTTACACAACGAGTTTGAAAAAATGTACTCCATTCCTTTTCTTCGTGCAATAAAGGTAGATCTGGATATAATTATTCATTCAAAGTTAAGACCATATTCACACCGAGCGAGATCGTTGCCGCTTGGAAAATGGGTATGGGAAATTTGGCGGCATCCCTTGATGTGAATGGTGCAATTGAAATCAATGTATTCCTTTCTAAGCTAGTGTTGCTGCTGGCGGCAACTCTCTCGTTCGGTGTGAATAGACCCTAATGTAGCAAAAGCGGATCAACGGAGAGTCAAAGATCAAGTAAAGGATGTCTCTTAGATTGCATGTTTGTTCGCCTCCTTGGCCAAGTTTTCCAGATCCGTTACAGTACAAAACCCAGAAATCTAGAGATCCGGGGTGAAACGCAGTAGAATTCGTCAAGAATTTACACAAGAAACCGCCAATCTTATCAGTGAAACTATATCGTGCATAGTATCAACATTCCCTGAAAGTTTTAGTTAAAGATTTCTCCCATAAAAAAGCTACTGGTGTGTACTATTTTTCAAATGTTTGTTTTACTGCACATTTTATGAAATTTTCTAAAATTTAATTGCAGTATTTCTAAAATTAACTCTAAATGAACTTCATCTGCAATCATCCAACTTTCTTCTTTTTCTATACTTTGAATAACACCAGGTCAAAATGGTGTCAATATTTACAACATTAATAAACATAATTTTGTGTCTTTTCCATTGTTAAGTTCTGGCCTTAAATTTCCTCATTCATAGCTTTCCATAGACTTGGTGCACTTAAAGCATAAAATTGAAACTAATGACCAATTTAGAGGAGGGATGCCCATGGCATCCTTCCATGGATCATTTTAAAAATGTTATGGGGATTTTCGGACCCTAGATCCTCCACCGGAAAATGTACGTAAAAGTTTAAACTGGACACACTTTCAAAAGTTGCTATTGCTATTGTCTAATCTAATGGTTTCACTGTTTGCATATTGTTTTCAGAACTCTAAGCAAATCACAAAAATGATGTGATTTTAAAAGGTGCATCTTTTACGTGTCACATTATAAAATATGTGTAAAAGTCATACAAATCACAAATAAAATCCGAAATGCTAATCAGACACGTCAACCATTCAAAATTATATCATTTTCGCGATTTGATAAAGAATGTTGTCCGTTTACTGAGGGTCCGTAATTTCTGTTTTAACTGTTGTTTTCTCCACCACATGCAGTTTTGGTTTGAAAAATCTGCTCCCATAGGGCAATTCTCGCTCTTGATACACATCATCCTTCAGTAAATCGGCGTAAAGTCTTTCCTGTCTGGATCTGTTGATTTCTCGGTTTGTTTTTTCCACTTCGCTTCTCAGGTGCCTAATGTTGTCCAACAGCATCTGCTGACTTGCCACCTGTTGGGATTAAGGCACAATTCGTGGTTGAATGGAAGTGAACCGAAAACGCATTCGTTAAATTTCAGTCCTGTGCATATAGATTTTCGGGATTTTTACAAACAAGTCTAATGTCAATATTGGCATAAGACAAATTATGACATTTAATTAACATTAATCAACATATTGATTTTAGAATTTACATAACACTGTCAATTTTCATTTATTGCAAATAAATTCATAACATAACAATTGATTTGTCAAAAGTTAGTATTTCACTAGCTTTGGTGTCACAAAATATTTAGTAATTCCTTTTTGGTAAAAATTTCAAGCCACTGAAGTTAAAGTTATCAATCAACATTTGACCCTCCTAGATATTACCATGAGTAGCGGATTCAGAACCTGGATTCGTTCCTGATCTGTACGAGTGTGCCATCCTTCATTTTATCGTGAATACATTTTTTAAACAACAAAGGTCTTTATCAACTTTTCCAAAGAAAATGTTGTACCAACCAGTGAATCACAATATTTTCCTTTGTCTTCTTTCTTCACTTCATGATATGCGACTGTTTGTGGCACAGGCTCCGACGGTAACGATCCTGTTGTAATGGTTTCCAAATGGTAGGGCAACTGAACGTCTTTTTCACTTACGTTGGACGCCATTGCTTACACTGTGGAGAGACGTGCATTGTAGTACAACAGTGACATTTCTTCAAAAAATCTTGAAATCTTACTTAGCACCCTTACTTACCCATAATAAACAAATTGTCAAAAATTATCTTCCAAAAGTATGGAAACTGTTTCTCCGAACATGATAGAAACTTTTTATTGCACGCAGACGAAACAATTTTAAAGAAAAAGCGATGATATTCAAATAATGTTGAAAAACAATCTAATTTCTCAGATATTTTGTTTCCTAAAGATAGTGTGAATACCTGGCTTGCTTGTGACAAGGTTCTATGCTACCATCATTTCCAGAAAGAAAGAACAATCACTGAGTCCCAGCTTTCATACTGACAAAGAGGTGACTACCACTATTGTGTTTAGGTAGAAAAAAACGTGTAGAAAATCGAGCATAAGTAAACATCTCACTTGCATACAAGACATAGATGTATAGTATCGGCAGAAAACTGAGCCATATATTTCAATAAAAAAATATGCAGCTCTAACATCCATGATTGATCACAAAGGCCAGGATGCTAAATGTAACACTTTTAGATTATGGCCACCTGCAGTTGCAAAAGACAATTGGCAAAGTAAATGTAGAGAAAGTTATTATTTCATTTTTTCGACTGCGGTGGTCTTTGTTGAAGTGAACCGTGTAGACATTAACCTTTCAATAATATGTTTGTTGAGTATTGTATTATGATGAAAAGTGGACTAAAATAAAACAAGGAAGAAAGAGAAAAAAATGAAGCAAGAATCAAGACATGGAAATCAATTCAAACCATTGTCAGGGCTCAGGATGCAAATTTCAGTTTTCCAGAAAAACAGTTCGCAACATAACTGGCTCTAAATAACGTAACGGCGGCCGACCAGTGGTTTCCTTTTCTTTAAATCCATTTACAGGGATCCAAAAATATTGCAGTATTGGTTTGAAATAAAATTTTTGTTGTAGACATTGATGGTTTGGTTTTCACTGTTGCGCTCAAATAAATGCTACGAAATAATATTTCTTAGATACCACTCAAATGGTGGCGTAGATATACTTTTCCAGCTTTAATTTCTTTTGGAATCTTTTTGTGTCGGTCTTCAAATTTAGCAAACTGTGCCAATCAGATCTGTTCTGCTCTAATTTTTTATGATAAGATCAAATTTACATTTTTAGCTTAAATTTACATCGAGGGTTTCTAAAAAGATTCAGCAAAAAATAAAGTTGCCTACAACCTACAACACTGATGATCACTAGTTTAGAAGTCTAATGTCTAGCTGACTGTGCTAAGCTAACATGTGGTTGTCAGTCAGAATCGTTAAGACCTTTATAAAGTCATACTCTATAAATTCTAGAAATGATCCAAGTTCGAAAAATGAAAGGTTTCTCAAGTACCCGTGTCACATGTCTGGTTGAGACATTAGATAAGCATTAGACTTCTGAACCAGTGATGGTCAGTGTTGGATGTTCAATTCCCACTGGAAACAACTTTATTTTTTGCTGAATCTTTTCGAGACTTAAAATGTAAATTTGATCTTGTCGTGAAAAACTCGGTTGAATTTCTTGTTTTGTTGCGGAATATTTCTATTTTTTGGTCAGGTTGATAGTAAGGCTCTTTCATCAAAATGTTGACAAGTGAAATTCTTTTTATTACTTCGTCATCATTGTTATTTAGCCTTATCACTGTTTTGGAAAAATCCAAGGTCCTATATTTTGATGTTGAAGATGACAATTTGATACCCCATCATTTTCCAGTACATATAAAATGGAATGTGTGTACTGTGTAACCCAGGGAGCATAAAGGAATGGATCAAGTGTTTACATTTTCAAGGATGGGGCTATGGAATAGCGTACAAGTTAGAATGTTTACAGTGTAGCATTTTGGTGCACCCCACGTATTCCAGTTTCCGAGGATACTCACACAAGGGGGCTCATTTTGCACTACCCCGAGGCAAAAGGGTACATTTTACAATACGCTGGAGGCAAGGGAGGCCCATTTTTACCTTGGTCATAGGGACAAGTAGACCCATTTTGCATTTCCCTGTGGCATACTCATATAAGGGGGCCATTTTACATTGACCCAGGTAAGGTATACTCACAGGAGGATGGCATTTTACAGAGCTCCGTGTCCGTGATAATCGGAACATCGAGCAGACCAAAGTGCTACACCAGTGTAACGTTTTAAAAAACTCCCCTCACCAGTATCCCCCCTTGTGATGGTTTACCGCATTTTGCAAAACAGAGTCTGTGACTTTGCAGGCACTGTCAAAAACTTACTGGTCCTTTCGTAACTTTTACAGGTGTTGTCGAAAAAATTACAGGCACTGTTCTATAGTTACATAGTTAGATACAGGAGATATAGGAAAGCACCTGTAAGTTTTTCGACAGTGCCTGTAAAAGTTCCAAATACCTGTAAGTTTTTCGGCAGCACTTGTACGTGTTTTTGACAACACCTCTGAAGGTGCAGACTCTATTTTGCAAAATGAGATAAACCATCACAAGGAGGGGGTTTGAAATCCGGAATGTCTGATTTCGTACACCCTGGGAGGGTATTTCCTGAAAACAGAATTTCTGATTTTGTATATGCGGGGGAGGTGTTGTACTTGAAAGGGGGGGGGGGGTTCTGAAAAATTTCCCTGGAACTCTTGACTAAATTCTTTTCTCTCCGTTTGAGAGTTCAATTGTGAGAAAATGGTTCATTTTCTACTAATGCAACGCAAGTTAAGTTCCTCTTCAGAGTGGGCCATTTTCTCTTTACAACTCAGAGAGTTAACGAATCAAGATTGCAGGTATTTCTGGTCCTCTTGCTTAAACTGAAACCAGCATGCACCCAGGGTATTCACTATTTGCCCAATTCATACTTTCAAAATGCCTATAATCTGGATTCAGGATTAAAAATTGGAAATATTTGTTATAAAAATAAGCAGTCATCCTTGGAAGCTCAATCACAACTTGTAAGCGTTAGAAAACTGAGAGTATGAAGCAGAAAAGTAACGACTGAACGAATTGTAACTTGGCAAATTAATGCAAAACAATGTATAACAACAATAAGCAACATAAATATACTTACACGAAATAAAAGATCAGATATCAAGCCAAAATTTCTTGAAGGTTAGTGTGCAAGGGGTTAGAGTTAGTCCCAGTCTGCCAGATGTGTTGGTGTGGTTGTTGTTATTTGTGATTTTAGCATCTGATGCTGTATCTTGGCAGCTGCTCATGGATTCAGATTATTCCCGGAAATACAAGAAGTACTCACTATGCCAAGCTGATTACAGGCAGAGCATTGTTACTGGGGTAGAATGGTGGGAGGGAAAGTGAGTACATGTTCATATATCAGGAAATGAAACCAGTCAGACTCCAGGGTGTACATAGTGTTTTCGAAAACTGCCTGTTGTGTTATGTTCCAGCTGCTTAAAAGGGCAACATTGTTTTGAAGGACACGATTGAGAGTTTGTTCTTTTTTGTACCAACAATCTTCTTCTTGTTTTACATTAATTTAATTCTTCTTAATAGCAGAGTTATCCGAAGAATTTTTTGACACAAATTTATCAGATATATTCTAAAATATTCTGGCACAATATTCAATTGACAAAAATTCATTTCTCAGATGAAACCTTTCATTTTGATCGACATTAGAACCAATCTAAAATTTTCAATGTAAGATCAAAGTCCCACCGACAGTGTCATTTTTCTTAGATTTATGGTTCCCAAGGATAAAGGCTCAAAATCAAAAACACATTCACTGGAGAATTATATAACTTTTTCGCCTCAATCTTTAATGATATTGATATTAATTTTCCAGTCAATGTATGTTTTAGAATTTTAATTTTTACGTCTGGAAACAAGAAATTGAACATATAATGGCAATGTAAGATGAATCCTGATTTGAATCTGACCTGTGAATAAAGTGTCTACATATCTTTTTTTCGTAAACTGGTGGCGATATATGGGATGTTTACTACAGAGAACCACACATTGAGTCGTCTGAAAGATGACTCACTGATAGTCCGAACAGAGATTATCAATACTCAAGCAGACATGTACAACAAGTACAGCACGATAAGTAATCAGCAGGAGGATCCTTCATATTAAAAGCTGCTGAGGAGAGTGAGTACTTGACTGGAGCTGTGGTAATACTCAGAACCATAGGCAGATCCGTAAATAAATCAGATGTACTCAATGCATTCACAGGTTGATCAAAATAGATCGGTTGAACATCTTGCTCTGAGGGGTGTGGGTTAAAATGTAGCTTTTTGTTAATATACAGATCTGGTGTAAGTTACATTGAATTTAGAAGGGATAACAAAATGTTTCTGCAAAGCACAGAAAATTTTCAAAGTGACCTGCGTACCATCTGTAGTGGTAAATTGTGAAAGCAATCAGAGAAAATGATACTTCTTGTTTTTCTGAATATTTTGGCCGAAAATAACGAAGCATTACCTGATCTTTTCAGTATTTTGAAAACCTTCCAATTTAGTTATTTTTGAAGCACACAAGAAAACATTAAAAATTAACCGCATTATTCTTTATTACACAAAATTGGCATTCGAGTTTTCCCTTAATTTGTTAAATTATCTAACCTACGTAAGGGAAAACTCGATTGGCTTATTAAGGGCAGAGTAAAAATGTCTGCAAAAATGTGACTTCTAGTTAGGATTGAACCTCTGAACTCTTCTGTTCTACTCTGATGACATTCTGCTGAGCTAATTTTACATTTGCTTGTAAGTCTGAGACTTTAACTGACTCTATAGAGTCATGTTGTCTATTTATTTTAGCTAAATCATCGATGTCAATCGGTGCACCAACAGCAAAAGTGAAGTTAACTATCCCTCGTTTAAGATTTGTCAAGTTTATACAGTCAAGAAGACACCGAATTAAAACACAAGAGGTCTCAGGTTTAATCCTCACTGGATGTAAGCTTTCTTCTTGTTCCCTACATGAGCCTTTGATGCCATTATTGCAAACTTTCTGCATTTCGAAAAAGTTCTAGTGGCCAGTTAATCAGGACGTATACCCCCTGTGATGAGGATGGCGTTGGTGTCATTCCGATGACAGACACAACGATGTCACTTTCGTCATGCGACGTTGACGTCATTCTTCTGGCCTCAGTAGTTGAACTCACCAAGAGTATTCTTTGCGCACATTCAAAGGTGGCGTAGGATGATTCTATGCACGCAAGTGAATACAATTTCTTCTTCGGTACATTTTGAATGTTTTTTAGTTTTGTTTTGCGGCTTCCCAGGAAATCTGTGTCAATCTGTTTTCATATTCCCAGGTCATGGCCAGTTCGTCTGAAAATAGGAAAACAGCCTTGATTGCATTAAGAGAATTGCAATGAAGTTGTGTGTTGTTGAACGAACCCCGCACAACATCTCAACTGAGTGTTTGACTTGCGCACTCACAGAGGTTTCCGGCTGATTTGATATTTTCTTTTTGTGTGAGTATCTTTATATTTTGTGTTTTTATATATCATGTTTATGGAAGTTTTATGCAGCATGTTTTTGTTACAAGTTTAAATTATTTGGTTTTGCTTTAGTAACAAAATATTGTTAGAAATGTTGATATACGTATTATCAAAATGTCTCGGAAGGTTTCTGTTAGTGTAATAAAATTGTGTTTTTGAGTATTGTCCTGCAGCAAGACATGGAATTTGAAATACAATGAAACCAGAATTCCTTTCGGTCTCGGAGAAAACCCACCATCTAGGTAACACATAGATCACAGAAGTATTTGAAATTGACAGAATATAGTATTTCATAAGTGACCTTGAAATGACATTGAGCAACCTTGATCCTGATCTTGACCTTTTAAAGGAACTTTCACAGAAAACTCAGACTTGGTTTGGCGAATTATGTACCTGTGCACAAGATAACATTCATAACCCACACACGGACAAACAGACGTGAATGAAAACATTACCTATCCGCAACAAAAAGATTTTATGACGTTTACAATTTACTTCAGCTGGATAATACAACAACAACGTGTTGTGTGTTAACCTGGTAGATTTCCATGCTTATAAATACTTCTTTCACACTCATGTTTATGTCTCTCTTTACGTTTTTTTATCCTACAATGTCGGATTGCTGTGCAGCTTCACCTGGAAAAGTCCTAAAAACCGTGACTTAAATTTTTTCTCGTTCAAAACTACATTTTACATATAATATTGTTGGATTAAGATTTCACTTATCAAACAACTTTTATTGACTACACTTAAAAGTACAGATAATTTAAAACTTATATATCTATATTTCATTTTGTTGTAGCCAGTGCAGCGAGAAACGATGGCAACAGTACCAGTGGAAACATATTACAAGAAAAACAAGAAAGTTCAATTGCCGCATTATCTGGGAACGATGGAAACAGGGAAATTACCCCCAGCTGCCCTTCCACCAAGAATATCGTACGGAGAAATCAGAAAACAAGATGTCCACAACTACTGTGACTCACTGGTAGGAGCGTGAAAACGATTCTGAAAAACATAGCACGTTTTCAATTTGTAATGTGCATGTGCGTTAAACGTAAGATTTTTTGTGCGGAACTTTAGCAGTCAAGGCTATAGTCAAGAAAAACAAATTTTCGTAAAGCATTAGATATTCAGTACAAAAAATTGCTTTTAAAAATAAAATTGGCATTGAGAAAGTATTTCGAATTGAAAACTCCTTTGTCAAAGCTTTATTTGGCTTGATAAATGGATATCAGGAAGATATTAATGTATTACAAAATACTATATAATTTTTGAGCGTAACCTGAAATTACTTTCCTTGACATTTTATTTGTACATTTAATTTACCTTACCCTTTCTGGGACGCTTCTAAAGTTTTATGAATTGAAGTTAATTTACAAAACGACCCAGTGTATTAAAATTAAATTAAAATTTTTTCCTTTTTACTCAGGTGATTAGTCAACAGATGCTGTTGGACAATATTAGGCATCTCAAAGCCGAAGTGGAGAAAACAAACCAAGAAATCAAGAAAACGAGACACGAACGACTTTACGGAAATATGATGGAAGACGAAATACGGATGGAGAGAGAACTGCCTTATGGAAGCAGATTTTTCCATCCCAAAATTTTGGATACAGTGGATACCACTACTACCAAAACTACAACAATCGGAAAACACGTTTATTCATAGACAGACTTTACATATATTTTGATGACTAACATTTTGTTGTGCCATTCACATTCAATACCAGGGTCCATGTACTTACACACTTGTCGAACCTCTTACCACCCAACAAATCATTAAGATTTCTCTGCACCAGGTGGACCCACGACATTGTACTTCACAACTGTATATTTTTTCACATGGGAACTACATGGTTATTTTAGTCGTCTGAATTGGACTACTTGTTCACTAATGAGAATGCTAAGGTAGAGCGACGAAGATGAGGACAACATTCTGCTTCCCGAGTGCCGCACGGCCTTTTCCATCTGGGCTGCTTGGAACCTGAAAGGACTTCGAGCGACGACGATGATGATATTCTTTTTGTGTTGAGCGACATGGTTTCTAGTAAGTGGACAGAGAGGCTAACGAAATTGTCCAAAGGCTTGTTCACAATAGGATGATTCAAAGTGACACTCACCTTTATTACCACTTTATGTTAACAATTCATCAAGAGCTGTGGTAAATCACAGAATCCATGTGATGAAACTTATTTAAACATTTGAAATTGGAATCTTTGCTTCAAACCGAGTTTTTCCTAAATGACACAGATCTGACATTTTTGTACAAAATTGACATTGATGGTTTCAAAATCAGCAAAAAATAAAGTTGCCTCCAGTGGGATTTGAACTCACAACACCAACCATCTATGGATTAGAATTCTAATGCCTTACCCACTCAGCCACAGAGACTTGTGTGGAACAGAATGTTATAACTTTGTGTCATGATCCACTTCACTTTTGGGACTTGGAATCATTTCAAGATTCACCACATCTGTTCAACACAAGTCTCTGTGGCTGAGTGGGTAATTCTAATCCATAGATGGTTGCTGTTGTGAGTTCGAATCCCACTGAAGGCAACTTTATTTTTTGCTGATTTTGAAACCTTCCAGGTCAATTTTGTACAATAATGCCAGAAATGTCAGATTTGTATTATTTAGGAAGAACTCGAATGTAAATAAAAATATGTAAAACTAATTAAATGCAATAGTAAATTTCTGGGGTTTAAAATTGCTGTTTTCAATTTTTTTAGTTCAAAACTTGTAAAAGATGTGACAACTGGGGAATTTGCACTTTTTAAAGTTTAAACTAAATCAAATGCAGCAATGTGGTACAATAATTTTTTTTTTGAATATTCATTTCCGTGGGTGAAAGGTGTTCAAGTATTGCATTCAGTAGAATATTCTCATATTGAGAAAACATAGAGAATTTGCTGCGCATTTTGAAATTATTCTTTGAATTATATTGTGAAAATATGGGATCTGTCAACAGGACAACTGAATATTCTGTTATTTGAGCCAATTTCAGTTCAAAGAAGATGGTTTCCGAAAAGTTACAAAGAATAGTAAAAAGACAATGCGCACCTTGTCACAGCTAAGGAAATCACAAGAGCAGTCTCAAATGTGTCTTATTTGTTTATTCTGTTTGGGAATCACATTATTGCGGTAAAATTACATGCATAAAACATCAATGTTAACAATAAAAGATTAGTTAACCACAAATGCATTCTTTGCTCATTCTTTTAATTAAACATGCATTTCATAGTAACACTCCCTCTAAGTCCCTTATTCCATATCAAGGCTGGGTGGGTGAGTGATTTCCACAGCCTACAGGCTATATCAAGTGTCTCTTCGGCTGCCGATTTTCCTACTGAAGTTACTAATATTCTGTTTTATCTGCATAAAATCTCATAAATATTTCATCCGTAGTTCACTGCGTCACCAGTCACACTGCCAAGATGGAAACTCCAACACGACCTAATTTCTCAGACAATGAAATAGTAGTAATGCTATGTTTTGCGAGCCAACACAAAACCCAGGGGCAAATTCTGCACTTAGCAAAACATGGTGGTCATTTTGAATTCAGTCAAAATCAAAATTTAGCTGCAGGAATGATAATGTTATGGTAATTTTATATTTATTTCATAGTTAAGTTAGAATAGGAAACATCACCTTGGTCTTGGGCTTTGTAGACAAGCCAGCTCATGGGCTGACACCCTCTGGCGTGGCTCATCAGAATGTGCGTTAACGTTAACGTTTCTGTTTCTGTTGCGAACACTTACGATATCATGTTGGCAATGTTTTAAAATAAACAGATGTGAACATCGGAAATATTAATCTTGAATATTCATTACGATATGAGGATCTTAATTGTTAGACGAGGGCAATATCGGTAGTGTTATGCCTTAAAAACACTTACGATGGCCTATCGTAAGTGTTAATATATACACCGATCCCGATATCGGGTTAAAAATTCTTTACGATGGAGAAATTGTACAAGTTTTACCGCCCTCATTTGCATATCGGCGACTCAGTCCACTAAACCAGGTAACTAGGTCAGTGAGCAGCCATCTTGGATTCCAACTTG
>JBCAUG010200866.1:0-19376 GCA_038406175.1 Haplosyllis leylae | reverse complement strand
GTAATTTGGTAATGACCTTGATTGACCTAATTAACTATGATCAATGAGCAATTTAATAACATATCACCAGCTCAATCCCTCACTGTTTAAATCAGCACAGGTCCCATGGACCTATTTTTTTCTATTCCCCGCAGAAGAAGAAAAGGCAAAGAAAGATGCTATGTACCACATTAAGACAGTTAACGCAGAAACCTCAGACATTCTGTCCGAACTTGAAAAAGAATACAAACCACCTGTGAGTATCAGAAGATTAAAATGGAGGAAATGGACATTTTGTATTTACATGAGAAATGTGTTGCTTTCGTTTCTGTCATTTACCTTCTGTAATTAATCCTCATCGCAAAGAGTAGTATCAAGTTGAAAAATGAAATGTTTGAAATCTCACACAGCAAAAGAAAAGGGAGATAAAGAAGAAGGCAGACCTTATTAACGCCGTGAGCTATTCTTTCTCAAATGATTCTGTGAAGAAATATTAATGTTAAAGATTGTTGAACTGTATCAGTGGTAACGTATTTTGCAGAATGTATAAAGTTATTATATTTCTTTTGAACTAAATTCCCGAATGTGTTTATTGTTTGTATTTAAATATAAGCAAACATTGAATTCTTTCCTAGGCTCATTATTCAACGGGACGAGTTGCTGCTTCATTTACTTCAACAGCCATGGTGCCTGAGACAGAGCACGAAGCAGGTAAATTCCCTTGTTTCAAATGCTCAAATGTTGACTGTGCTGAAAGTACCTGGCTAAAAAGGACATATTATTTTGTTCTTCAGTAAAGATGAACTAAGCTGTGGGCCAATTGAAAAATATTCATGAAATGTTTAAAAATGTAATTCTTCCTGTCAACCATTTCTGGCATGTATTTTTCCAGCCATAATTGACGAGGATGTACTCCGTTACGAGAGAATCAAGAAGAAAGCCTACCTCAGGTTGCACACGAATAAAGGCACTTTAAATGTAGAACTTCATTCTGACATGGTGTGTATCATCAGTTGAATACTTGTATTCTTAACATTACTTCTTAATCCATGCCGAATTCGAATCATGGCAAACTGGTACCTATATTTCCATTTCAGGTTCCAAAAACATGCGAAAACTTCTTGCGGCATTGCATGGATGGTTACTACAATGATACGGTCTTTCACAGATCTATACGAAACTTTATGGTAGGTTGAAGTAACATGCGGTATATTGTGTAATAAATGCATTATCAAAACATGAAAATGATTATCCTTTCATTACTTTCTGCAGATACAAGGTGGCGATCCGACTGGTACGGGCACAGGTATGCAAGTGGATGTTTTACTTAAGTTCGTATTAGTCTGTAAAAATTCTTTCTGCTTCTCTAAATTTGTTTTTGGAAATACATTTTGCAGGTGGCCAGTCCATATGGGGAAAGCCTTTCAAGGACGAATTCAAGACAAATTTGACCCACACCGGCAGAGGAGTTCTTAGTATGGCAAACTCGGGACTAAATACAAATAAATCTCAATTGTAAGTTACCGTTACGAGTTTTATGTGCCTGCCCATCAACCTCATCGGGCAGATTTACAAAAACTACCATTTGTTTACAGCTTTATTACATTCCGCTCGGCCAGACATTTAGATGGCAAACATACTGTGTTCGGTCGAATTGTTGGAGGTCTTGACGTGCTTGACAAACTGGAGAAAGTTGGGACCGATAAACAGGATAAACCAAAGGTAGGAATCAAGGTCTGGGGTGAAATCGTTACTAGAGATTGGAATCACTCAATTTGAGGATATTTGAGACCCACTGGAAAATACGAAATCTAAGCGCAAGGGATGAAAGTTGGATCAGTGCCTTCAACCCAATAATAGAAATAATAGAATAACATTTTTGCAACAGACTACATTGTATTTGTAATTGTAATTTAGAGAATAATATCAGTAGTTATATCTGTGGGCAGGGTAGTGGGATAGATGTTATTTTGAAGCCCAAAAAAAAAAACACAGGGAAATCACGGGAAAACAGGGAATTCTGACTTTATCGGAGTGCGGCCACTCTGTCATGGAAACTATTTTAGGTAACATATTCACCATCCTAGTTGCCAAAGTATGAATGGACCATAATGACCCTTTTTGCAGGAGGAATTGAAGGTAACTGGTGCTCAGGTGTTCGTCAATCCCTACGAGGAAGTGGATGAAATGGTAAGCGCGCCTTTCATTTGCCCATTTTCAAAGCTCAATTTTTCCAGGAAAAAAATTTTTTTCTTTACATTTGTTATGCACTTGAATTTTTCACAGCTGAAAGAGGAGCGAGAGAAAGCAGAGTCAGAGCGCTCTGCTCAGATAGAAGCTGCGAAACCCAAGAAAATCGCGGTGAAAGAACCAGCTCCTAGAACATTCACAAGTGGCGTAGGGAAATACATCAACATGGCGGCACAGTAAGTATCGCCTCGTCCAGTAAGCAATAGATATTCAGTAAAAAGGAAAGATCGAGCATTTCAATTCCATCCTTCCTGTGGTAGATGAACGTGCTGTTGGCTTTGATTGCTTCCGGATTATTAACTTTTCATTCGTATGACCACATCGCGTTGATACTGTAGGAAACGAGATGCAACACAGTCGTTAGGTGATGTTATACCCGAGACCAAGAAGAAAAAAGAAAAGACAAAATATGGATTTGGAGATTTCAGTGGATGGTAATGCAGAGTTGTAAAATAGATGTAAAAATATTCTATGTAAATATTTTGAATAAATATTTGTCAAAAGAATAGCTGTTTATTTTTATTTCATGGCAAAGAAAATTACTAAGTTTATTTTAGAAATAGGGAGTACTCAGCATTAGAAAACTCAGAAACACACGTTTGGTGGCTCGTTCGCCTTAGTGCTTGGATTTGGCTTTTGTCCCTTACAATTTTGGGAATGTGAAGAAGACTTATGAATGTGATTTGCCGTTTTGTGAATGTGGTGTGGTGGGGATACTCGGTGGTGCGGACATCTTAACCTTGCATAATCGAGTTTTTCCTTATGAAGATGCATTCTGTAGAATTCTATAGAATGTGATAAATCACTGAAGCATGAATAAGGATCCATTTAAATGTTGTCTGTGTTACATGTGCCTCTGTGGTGCTCTGCTAGCACTTCTAACTCTCAAGCAAGAGGTAGTGAGTTCAAATACCTCTTATTACAAATTTTTATTTTAAATTCTGTAGAATTCTACAGAATCTCGTTAGGAAAAACTCAACTGTAATCGAACTTGTTTGAACTTTTTGCACTCAAGAGGCATTGGAAAGGTCGGGGGGGGGGGGGGGGCTAGTTTTGAACTGCCTTCGCACCTCTGTTGAGAATATCTGCGAGAATGAAATGGCACCTAACCAAACGTGTATTTCCTAGATGAAAACTACTGCAGAAAATCAAACATGTTCTTGGATGAAAACTACTGCAGATAACCAAATAGTCAGTAGCGAATTTTATCAGGCAAGGGTGTGATGCTTTGCGTCCTTTCACCGTGTCTACCCTTGCACACAACAAGCACCTAGTGAAACTTTCACTGCCTAATTTTGCATGTAAGGTTAAGATGTTCCCACCGCCATAAGAGTAGTTTTCATCCCGGAAATACAAGTTTGATTAGTATGTTATTGCATTCTCATTCCAGAAAATAAAGCACGATCCACAATAAACTTTTTTAACTTGACAGCATTTATTTACAGATTTGTTTTCATGTACAGTATATTTGTTTGGTGATTAAGAAATTCGTCGGGGAATGGTACATTTCTAAACCTGGATAAAGCAAAATCTGAAAAGGTGCTGCCCGGATTACTTCATAAAATTACATCCACCAAGAAAATAGTAACGAGGTGTAGAAACATACCACTTGCAAATCGACTCTGCATACAACTTTAACTCAAATACTTTGCAATAGCGTTCCTTTGCTTATGGCACGGCTGTGATATCCAACTAATAATTTGCATCCTTCCAAACAAGCGTTTCTTCACAACACGCATATTTACATATTTTCACCCAACTGCAACACAACAATTTTTGGCGCAACATATAGATTTTTGTTTACACAAAATAAGAAAAATTACTTCTCCACCTGCATATGGATCTCCAGGGTATGAAATGATCTTTCACCGTGGTGAAGAAAAAAGAATAATGACATTCCAATCCTGTTTAACAAAATATGAAGCTTTACTACCGTGAAAGTAAAGTACAAAAATAATGCGCGATCACCTACTGTACATTCCTGTAGTTTTAGTTTATACCATAGCACTCGAATAGACTAGACTCCTTTCACAGTACAGAGCAACTTGTGTGAGTTACCCAAGATTCGAAATAAAAAGGTTCTGTACATAAATTTGGTTGCTTGTATACCTGAACAAGAAGTAGACGAAGGGAATTCTTGCACAAATACAGTCACACATTAATGTATTGGGACTAACTGTAGTGTTAGATTCTAAAATAAATAAATTGTCGTATTACTTTCACAAACGAGCACATTCCTGGTTACTGATAGCATTTACATGTGCTAAGCTTTCTTGAATAAGGATAAAACACAATTTACGGGAAACTTGGTGCAAACTACAGACCTGAATGTGCAGTGAATGAAAGTATCACGATATAAATATTTAGAAACATAAACTTTCACATTAAAACTTAACTTGATGCACAACTCTCAACGAATGCATTTTAGCACCAATGCAAATCTTTTGAAAGAAGTACAACTACTAAGATGCAGTTTTAACTTAGTGATGTGATGTCTTCATGATGAGCAGATGAGAGTACATGCCACAGTCGCCCACTTTACTTTCAATCAAATACCTCATAATGTTAAAGAATTAAGCTATCCTACAATATTAATTAGGTACAATATATTTCAGACACATTTCTCTTGACAAACTAGTAAGTTGATGCTTTATAACTAAGCATAAATTTGTTGCTTCTACTCTTAACAGCAGTATATGTACCTATCACTTTATGTTTAACAACTAATATATTTCCAAACATACAATTTTGTACTTGAATAATTAAAATTAATTTGATGTACCAGTCTTTCGTTAAGCAAACATCCAATTTTAAGACTTACTTTATCTTGCTAATTTTTTTTTCGTAAACAAACATTCATCTAAACTGCATAACTATGAAATGAGTGGACTCAATGCACCGGATCTACACGGCAGTCTGTTCTATTCTCACTCGAGAAATTGAATACAAAACGAGGCAAATGGGGAAAATAAAGAGTTCAGTAGTGGTAAACCATGGAATGCAAGTTAGTTCGAATTAAACGAGTTCAAGAAGGTTCACTCACCGCCGTAAATGAGAGGGTAGCTTCAAGAATACAGCGAAAGAAACACATCCAATTTCGCGAAAATTATTCGATAACGATTTGCAAATTTGTAACCAATGAAGTGGAGACAACGTATTAATGTGATATTTTCTTGGAACATTTTTTTCTTCTGTACTCTGTAGCGCATGCTTCCTTCTTAACTAAACAGCAAATGAAGCAGCCAACATCTTGGCAACATGTCTCTCGAATCAAATGACGTCACAACGTCATACTAAGACGTGACGTTATGACACTGTATTTGTGTACAGAAACGGGCACTATTTCATCAAGATTCGATTCGAGAGACAAAAAGTCTTTTCCCTAGTTTCTTTATGGGATAAAAACAAATGGTTGAAAAAAAAAATTACACGTAAAAATTGTATCACACATGTATACTCAAACTAGGGCCAATTTTGCCATGACAGATTCTATTAACAAACTGGTTATTGTTTAACATTTGATGGATGGCTTTAACAATGTTTCCTTTAGTAAGTCACTATTTTTGACATTTCACACGTAGCTTTCCTATGGATTTCCTAATCTTCACCTCTTGTACCTCGAATTTCACCGGTTCTTATTTGCTGAAATGACAAAAACATCTGCTGTCAAGAATTAAACACAGCACGTGTGTCCGTTTTTGAAGTGAAACACATACTCCAATGTAGAAAATTCGGACTATGAAGTGAAGAAATTATCATGTTTCCAGTAATATCGACATTGCAAAGGTTCTCTGACACTGTCTGTTCCAGGGGTTTAATTAAATATGAAGCACATTCAGGAAAGCAGTGAAAAGATGTAAACAACAGTGAAATTCGTCCGAAAAACGCATCAAAAATTTCGACCGTTTCCCAACCACGATATAATATTACTCCTTGTGAATAGCAAGTCAGAAGGAAAAGACCTACCTCGTCAAGATCCTTTTTGGTCTTGTCTTCAAGCGCCCTAATATCATCCATTGTCATTCCAAACCAACTATCCGTCCAACAGAAGACTTGCCTGTGGAAATTTGTGAAAATTCTCCTCTCCGCCTTTAAAAATTAATACAACACACTTAAGCTTGAAAGGCCATCATGGACTGAACTGTAATGTGCACGATGCAATATAATATTTAATTATATCGTCATTTTCACGGAGGAACATACTGACTAATGATAAGATGCACACTGCTGAATGATTGACACTTTGGGTTCTAGTTCCAAACAAAAAATACTCTGTTCATCTCTTCGATTGCCATTCTCTCTGCCCCACCCCTCAAGAAGTCCAAGGCAAAAATGAATAAAAGAAGAGATGGATTACTCACATTGACTATAAGTTTCTCCACTCTACTTTGTAAGCCCCACCACTTGAACTCGCATGTGACCAGCTTGTATGCACACATTACAGGATTTACTTTTTGCTGAAAGGGGAGAAAATTATTTCTGAAAATGCAAGGTAATCATGTTGACGTCAATGAGATTCCTTTCTAATAAATCTTTCAATAAAATACCGATACGGGAGATCTGTAAAATAATTACCGTCCAATCCTTCGTATCTAGAGGGCCTCTCCCTGTTTTTTGCGACTTAAATAACTTGGGATCCCACTCTCTTTTGTAATCCTGCAAATGATGAAGAGAACAAATCGCTATTCCAGTGGTTGGGACACACATTGCAAAGCTTTTAATTGGTCGTCTCTTCATTTTAAAGATGATAATATTAAACATGATAAGAAATGCTTCTTACACTATTTTTAATTGGATCGTTCGCAATGTCTATTACATGTACAACTCGTTTTGCCAATTGTTCTTTTTTCAAACAATGTGCCTGCAAGTAAAAAGGTAAGTGTTTAATTTTTTTGTTGCACTGTTGGCTGAAGTATTTTTTTACCAAACCACTTGTTTTCAGCATAAGCATTTTGCAATTAAAATGTCTCGCAGAACAATTCTTATTTTAAGCTCCTCACATTACACTGACAGCCTATAAATTATTAATTGCATTTTTTTATCCAAATGCCTTGTCACAAAGGTAGCTTTCGTATCAATTTACGTTTGCTCGATGTGAGTGAAACTTATACAAATTCAACACCATGACCACATACATGTGAAGCTCACTTACAATGCAAATTTCAATATGAACTTACATTTTCCGTCTCTCCCCTGTCTGCAACATGCATTGTTTCAATAGAAATGTAGAAATTTTCTTTCATGTAATCTGGATTCTGAAAATATAACCACAAGCTACATATATCTTTTCCTTGACGTACATATGTTCAATTAAATAGTTTTCCTTACTATTTTAACATTTTCTTGCTAACAAGAAATATCTTTAATATTATAGAATTAAGAAATGCGAAAGCCTGAATGTTAAAACTTCTGTGCCTGTGAATATGCATTGTTAAATTTTCTTTTAAAAAAATGAAAATTCTTATCCTTCCACTCGAATCTGAATTCCACAAGTTTAAAGCGTTTGGTGAATGAAACTGTGTGGGCACTTGATCAATTTGTGGGCTCGATATTTAACTGAGCCCCAGGGTTGCTACTCTTGAAATGAATAAATAGCTCTTCATTTAACTCAAGTCTATTTAGTGACAAAAACAGCAATTGCTGAACCAAATGATAATTTATTGTTTTGTCAACTTATCACAAACTTTGACATGAAAAGTGGGAAACTCACTTTAGAGCTTGCAGACGCCTGAATGTGTTCAGAAAAAAAAAACCAGAAACATATTTAGAGACCATTCTATATTAATTTCTCTTAAGACTCCTTACCGATATAACTGTTCTACAATAAGGATATGCGTTCCAGGCCTTTTCGTGCATGTCGAGTGCGCCTTGAGGTGCAATCATTCGAACAAACGCCGGTACTCGGCTGAGGGGTAACAGGGAAGAGAAAGAAACATAGTAAGGAATAATATGAGATAGAAAAAAAACCAAAGTCTGTCGGTGAAGCAGGGATGTCCAGAGATGAAGTGATCTGAAACCACGTTTTTCAGGGCACAAACGCCACAGATACAAATGTCCAACGCTGTTTGACAGTGAAGTGTTCACATCACCAGGTAATAAAACCAGTTTGACAAAACCTAATACGTAAAATACAAGTGTATGTATTATTTACAAACTAGCAAAACCACACATTCTACACTACTCGGTTGTCTATAAACAATAATACTGCTATGCTATTTCAGTCAGTCCAAAAATTCCAAATTTCCTGTAGCCACAGCACAAGAAAGTAATGACAGTGCCAGCAATGACTGTTTCCAAAAATGTTTTTCCTTAACCCTTTTCTACATTTATAGACAAACCTGAAAGATAAAATGTTCCGAAACGTTTGCTACGCTCATGGATACATTCTATCTTTGTGAGAAAAAAAACGTTCACAAACATAACCCCGTACTGCACGCATATAATACAGGTTCCACTCCTTAAGTTACTCGTGTGGCGCAAGGATTTACATAGGGAATCATCCAGAAGCAGAATTTTTATTTACTGGACACATTTAACAGTGCATATTTCACAGAAGGGAAAAGTGTACCTAGAAGAATGCATTAATAAGAAACCACATTTAGTATCCGCTGTATTTGTCTACTTCAATGATTGGCAAAGTGCATTCATGATTTAATGATATTTTTTTATTTGACGTACACAGCAGTACCAAAGAGGTGAATATTTCCACTCTAGACAAAATGGAAAAACAAAACAAATCTTAACGAGGAAAAACAAAAGAAAGGAACAATCAAAAACAACAGTGCTAGTGCTTGTGGCAGTCAGAAAGTGGTCTACTTATTAGTTTTGTTACTGTCCTACAAAGGCTTACCGAAATAACTGTTCTGCAATAAGGGTAGGCATTCCATGCTTTCTCATGAAAATTAAGTGAGCCTTTTGGTGCAAGTTTTTTCACAAAGAACGGTACGCGGCTGCAAAAACGTAAAATGGTCATGCAAACATTTCAACAATGTATTTTGCTGCTAATATTCTGGAATGCATAAATACTCTACATATGTAATACGATTACTAAACAGTCACAGATCATCTGGAATACACAAACATAAATATTAGTCACTGCTGAACTCTTTTTTCAAAGTTCATTCATCCAACATATTCAGCCATTAAGTGTTTTTGTTCGGGTTTTCACATTTTTTTTCTATGAATAGCGTGGGTCTGACTATTCGTGACTGGAGTTCGTGCCCAAACAAATTAATATTACAATTATTGATGTTAAATACTATGAGAGGATGCAGATTTCCATCTAATTCAATTAGTCTAAAGTTATTAACTCCCATTTCCTCAATGTTATTGATTACTGGCTAGTTGTAATGCTGAAAGAACTGCATTGTTTAACTACCAATAAAGAGCTGAAAATGACACAGACATTTTGCTGTAACGAATAAAACCTCTACTGGGTTAAACAAGACGCATGCTGTGAAACTAAATGAAATCTAAAACAATACTAGTAACCAAAGGTTTCACGCGGCTCATTACATAATCGATAAGCGTTTATCAATTAATCAGATTTCCACTGTTGTAGTAACATTACATTCAATAAATACATGAAAACGCAAATGTACAAATGTTGAAATCTGCAACAAATTCATAATCCTACAATTCAGCATGAAACAGACATTGCTCTGCACATTACTTTAATTATTAAATATCATATAAACGATTAAATATTATTTTATTTATTATTTTTTAAGTATTCTTCACTTGGTTACTAAAACTATGGGCACTGGTTTTCACAGGCTGCTGGTAAAACTTACCTCTGAAGGTGGTATATTTTGTGAGTGTATTGGCCTGTTGTATATCTTCCATCCAGAAGTGGAGGGTTCGGTGGCTCTGTGAAAGGTTCATTTTGGAGAACTTCAATTCCTTCTCCTCCACCGGTTTCATTTTTTGACGCCTCGGCTACAGAGTACAGCTGTGCTACTTGGTACTAAAATAAATAAAATATGGTCAATAATATTGATGTTGGTCAAAACATTGCTGTACAGTTGGCGAAATGAGGACTGTAGCATTCCAAAACTTCCGAAAATAGTACAGCCATAAGCACATTTCTACCCATATTGTCTGTCGGAATGATACATCCAAAGATCAAGGTTATCAATCCTATCTATGTTTTCCTAGTTCATGGAAGTCAAAGGTTGACCAGTTACATATGTACAATAGACATGGTCAATGTTCATTGCTATTCTTCAGCAAAATTCTTCACTTTGGTAGATCAATAAGCAATAGGATCAAATTCAATAGTTCTAAAATATGTTCACAATCATCTGTTTTTCAACTGTGTGTGGTATCTCGACCTGTTCACATGTACCTAATGTCAACTTCCTCGAATAACTAAATCGTTCACAAATCCATTCTAGTTCACTTCCACTTTGACTGATGTCATTGGAGCTTGTTAATCGTGAATGGGATGTACAGCGTGGGTTACAGCAAACTTCTGGCATATTTGTTGAACCCACACCGGCCCCACTGGCAATGATCTCAACCAGTTGTCAGAACTGCCTAATCTTCAACAAAAGGTAATTTGACTTGTCTTGAAAACTTTCACTCACACGATCATCTCCTAATATATCTAAATAATTGTGCAACAAGTCTGATCATGATAAATCAACATGATGTCATTGAAAGATTTGTTCTGACAAAATATTCAAAATGGCTGAACGTGCCACTTATTCAATCGAAATTTGTCGAAATTACATTTAAGCACCCTTTGAACAGACTCCAAACTAATATCAATTTAAACTGTATGTAATTTTAATAATGATTTAATTCATTGTACTGACCTCTTCAACTGCCATAGGCAAAATCACTCGACTGAAATGAAGATGAAAAACTGTCACCTAAATGCATCACACCCGGTATTATGTAGATTTTTCAAACAACTGCTACAAAAATTATCCTTAAAACATATCAGATATGCAGAATATATATTATTAAACAAAAGTATATTATCTCTCAGCTCATCAGAATCATACTTACTATTCGTAGATCAACATTCTTTCTGATTTTTGGTTTTTGCCCAACCTTTCTGGGTGGATTTGGCTTAACTCATTAACTGCGTTACTATTATCACATTTACGAAGAAGAACCGGAAGTACAATGGTTTGTTAACGTTAGATTCCTTTATACAAGATCCGAAAAGAATTATGAACAAATAATAAGTGTCACCAATATGACGTCACTTGAAACGTTCCCGGATATGATTCCAATAAACAAGAACAAATTTGACAAGAATACAACGTAAAGTGGGTTCACAAACAGAAGAATGTTTTTAAAATAGAACCAAGAATTTCAAACTTAGATTTTCGTCAAGCTCGAAATAAAATATATATAAACATTCTTACGCAAAAAGTGGAAGCGCAGATATTTTCATTACGCGATACACTTTAAGTAGTTTCCTGGCAAATCAAAACTTCCGGCTGCCAGAGGTATTTGTTTTGCGGGGAAATTTTTTGTCGAATTTTTCGTTCTATGCAAAATGTTCAAGGCCAAAATTTTAATGTTAGGACCCTGTAAGGTTAGTTCAACATATGTAAATCTTTGTAGGTGTATGGTAGATGTAATATGAACTGTGTATTGTTTAGATCTTCACTTTACAGCCATCTAGTAATACTACTCATGATCTGCACAAGCATGGTTCCACATTTGCTGAAATAGCTGGAAAAGAAAATTAAAAAATGCACGGCAATTTGTTGAAACTTAGGAAGATCCTAGGATTCAGAAAAGTGATACTGGGATCCAAAGTATAAAATATTTTATTGATCCGCCATATCTCAACCAGAGTTCAAGATGCTTTGCGGTCGAAATCAACAGACAGCGTTGTAAAGTAATAAAGTAAGACAAATAAAGTAGGACAATCGAAAAGATGGAAAAGTTTTCTTTTAAAAAATACACAGAGCCCTGCCAACAACGAGCTATTCTTTGAAGTGTGTTCGTTTTTAAGTGGTACTAGTTGTTCCAAAATCAACACTTCCACTTTTTGCAAAATAATGTATGTCTTTTGCCGCAGGCAGGAAAAACTACATTGGCAAATTTTCTGTCAGAGTCGACTGAAATTGGAGGGGGCGAATATCATCCAACGCAAGGTTGCAGGTACACAAATGTATATTTCATTTGGAATTGTGAACTTAACATTTTGGATCAGTTTGTTACGTCATTAAATATTTGTACAATTACTCTTTTTAAGAATATTAGAATTTGAACAAAGTGGAATTCAAGTCAATGGTAGAAACGTAAATGCTGAAGTGGAGATGTGGGATGTCAGTGGAGACCACAAGTACGTGATCTTTTTTTGTCCAAAGTCAAAATAAACACCGAATGATACTGAAATCGTGAATAATGCAAGTGGAGAAATTGTCCAAATGTATGGATACTTTGTAAGTACTTTATTTCACCCAGATTTGAGTCGTGTTGGCCAGCTATAGCAAGAGACACCAATGGAGTCATATTTGTGTTTAACCCTGATCAGCCAAACCACGACAAGGAGCTGGAATCTTGGTGAGTAATTTCTATTAAATTTCTGAACATTTCAAATGTTGGTGATGTGCATTTTCGCTATTGAACTGGGCCGAAAATGATTAACAAGGACACCAGAATTCTTAATGCTAATATTACATATGAAAAATTTGGTTTCATTTACGTGTACTAACTTGTAGGTACAACTATATCCTACCGGCATCAGGCATAAGAAACGATCAATGCATAATATTTGCACATCGTAAGCCTGGTTCGTCATTTCGAGATGATATTCATCTCTGTAAGTCCAAAGAATTCCTGAAATAACTGCACAATATCTGTTTTTGTAGACATTTAAAAATGAATGGCATGTTACCAGAATATAATACTTGATTTTGACATTTGGTACAATTTATTTGTTTCATATTCTGGTGGCAGAATGCAAAATTACATTTGTTCACTTTTACAACTTGTTTATGGCACAATTTATCGTGATGCGTTAGTCTCGTCGTTGTCAGTAAAGTTGTCAGGAAAACAAACACGTGTGTGCACGCTATTAGTGTAAAATCCGGATGTCGTATCACATTTGTTATACCCAAACAGCACAAGATTCGTGTATTCTGTTTGTTATTTCACTGGATCGGAGACCTGGCAAATTTCTTTACTCTTAAGTTTCAAAACTTCCAAGTTTATTTTGTTGTTGCTGCGACTGTTGTTGTTTATCACGCCTTTGTGCACCTTCAATGTGCTTTAGGTGGTCATATTTTGTGGAAAATCACGGATTACGAGATGAGCAGTGTGTAATATTTGGCTATTCTAAAGGAGAAGCTGAATCAGAGTCGCGAAATGTAGAGATTCGTAAGTACGGTGAAAGTTTCTACAAATATAAGTTAAAACCTTGCGAAGAAGTATGGGTCAATTCACAGTGCTCTTAGTGATAACGTTAGCGTAAATCGCAAGAAATGGGCAGATTACCCATTGTTAACAATGTACGTTTTCAGATACACTATCGTCACGGACCCCAAGAGAGATATTAACTGACGTTTCTTACAGAGCCTGCTCGTTTTTGTAGCCTCGAGTATGAGTCGGGTAACGTGCATCCACACAAATCTGGATGATGACGGTGACACGTGCAGAGACGAGTTCCAGAACTATTTATCTAATCTGTTGAATGTGATGTCAGAGAAACGAGAGCGCGAAGAACTTAGCATCATTCAATAAATAAATTTGGAATGTTTACGTTGTCTTTTACACGTTTCTCTCACAATATTGCATCTCACATCATTCTACACAATCACTGTTTCTTAAAGATAATCGGTTTGTGATGACTCCGTCCACGTTTGTACTTATTTTTTGTCTGTAAAATAAAGAATGGAAAGATTTATCGCATTTGGCTTTTGGATATTAACCTGCTGTACAACTTGCCCAATAGCTGAGTTGCTACAATTTTGTGCGTGGTTTGCCAATGTGCGGACACTTGTCAATTGCTCCGATCGGTATTTTGTTGCATACGCAAGACAATCTTCGGTACAATGCATTATTATTTTATTAACAGTTACTCTGACATAGATAATAAATCCAATAAAATGTACACATTTACAAGAACAATGCAGCTAGTATGTATTAATTGTGTCCCAAATGTGAACTCGCTTAGTCTAAAATAAGTGTGTATCACGCACACTTTTCGGGGAGGGGGGACGTTTCGCCGTATTGTTTTCTACTTCGGTAACTATAAAAAAATAAATGACATTGAACATAAATCTTGTAATAACAGTAAATCGGAGATTAGCTAACAATCCAGTGTAAATAAGAATTATGTACCAGCAAAATCCAAATATCAAATTGCATAATTTCTGTAACCAATCACTAAAATTGCAAAGGTAATGGCGTCGATAAACTTCATCGAAGGTTGTGGAATAGTAGAAGTTGAAAATATAGGTGTCGCAAATATACAAACAGCCGTTCAGTTGGTTTACCTTTTTCTAAATTAGCACTTGCAATACAAGGGCACCTCTTTTTGATTTCCAGAACCGTCGACTCAAAATTAACGGACCAGTAGCGTAGTGGTGTTCTTGGTATTGTAAATCTCAAATCTTACTTGCAAAATGCTTCCTTACAAACAACTGCGAGAACAGTGCTCTTGTACTTACGACATGTATCTGAAAATTTTAATCAATACTGAATACCAAAACGGAATCTGGGTTTGTTCATGTTTTTAACATATACTGCTGGAATCAAACACGTGAACTTACACAAATGCTACTTTTGTTTCATATGGGTCATAGCGAAAGAAAAGGTATCCATACACTGCCACTTAAAGGGTATGGTTTTGCAAATATCACATAAAACAGGGTTTTAGCGACGCAAAATTGATCACAATTTGGATACTCAATAGATGTTGAAAGGTGTATCCACTGAAATGATTCTAACGATGCTCCCTGTGCTGTAACTGCTCCTTCGTAATCACTTCTATTGAAGGAGAGTTTACCGTAAGCACATTTACTGGGCAACCTGATGCATTCATAATCAAGGGGCTTGTTACCCAAATGAGTCTTTTTGGTCTAATGCTCCACTTTCAGTATTCACATTAACTTGCCACGTGGACATGAAGACTTTGTGCACGTAGCAAGAAAAAGTCCTACAGGAATCAGATACACACATCCTTATTTTTGTGTACTAAAAGCACCAAACTGTTAATAAATTAAATACAAGTATAAACAACAAAATAAAATTGAAAAAAAAATCGTATCCAAAAGAGAGTCTGAAAGTAAACTAAACGCGAAATGCCGACATCTCCTCAGTTCAATGAGGAGTACGTGCAGTACTGAAAGAGGGTTTTTGCAAAAGTTTTTTTTTTAAAGGTTCGAACAGCAGAGCAATTTAGAACACACTCGACAAAACACGACACATACACACGTGTAGCATTAAATAAATATATCCGCACAGTTTTTAATCTGGGAATACAGTATGATACTCAATAAACTAAAACAAAATCTGGTTTCAATTCTATCATACAAATACATGTACATGATCATAAATACCCATGTTACTAATAATCCCTTTAAATTAATAATAGTGGCATTGGTTTATGGACTAGCGGTGTACACATGTATGGATACTCACTCTAGACAATCGTTTATCGTTAAGCTCCGTGAAAAGCCTCAAACAGAAATGTCATGTTACGAATTCCATGATAGACCAAATTGACTGGCATATTGTAACTATTATGACAAGCTAGAAGCAAACATGTATGAAATATTCTTAAATGCTGTCATTAGTTGCTTAATTAGTTACAAGAGTGAGACAAAAAAGCCTTTCTTTTTGAAGTTAAACTTATCCATGTTTAAGTGGACTAAGTACGTGAATTTACATTTACATCCAAGTACAATGGCGTACAGATATATCCCTAATTTTTCCCACGTGGATTGCACAGAACACAATGTACGGTCTTGGAATACATTTCGATCTTAATGAGCAGACTTGTTTACCCACTATTATGTTCACATGAATTATAATACTTTGTACACAAATATACAATTATGAATATACATGTTTACAAGGAAAAATATCACCATAAGCAGCACAAATATACATGAGCAGTTACTGACAATTTCCTGATGTTTATAGCATGTCCCCATTGATAGAGTACCACATTGGAAGCATGGTCATTCCATCCTATCAAGTGCTTTCAAATCCTCAAACGTCAAGACTAATCGCAACTTTTTTTCGTATCATAAATTCTGCATTCTGAGTAGTGCTCATTGAGTAATAGTTTGTAAGGAGATTGAATAGATGATTTGTGTACGAGGGACACGGTCCTTAGCGCCGACGTTGCCGATACAATTATACACTTCACAAAGCGCATATCCAAGTTGTGCGATGCTTTCTAAATATTTATCCACAATGCAGGCCAAAACCGAAACTTTAATACTCTGAATCACGAATATTTTACACCATTACATGACCTACGGTTTGTAAACATTTTTCTTGACCAGTTAACAATATATTTGCACCATACAAAATCTGTCATAGGTATTTATATACAATACACGACTTACTACCTGCAAGACATAATTACATTCACTATAAAAGCTGAAAAATAGCATCACAGTTATATAATAGCTTGGAAAACTTGTTTACTTCAAGAAGCTGGGTTGTGTAGTTTAAAGATCCAAATTTACACTTAAATTTGCAGAGACTTTTCAGATCTGATTCGTATGAGTAAGCACCTCCATTTGATTACATTTGGCTTTGGTATATTTAACGTGAAATCTACACGCTGATTTCTGTAGAAAGTTAATCTGAATGGCACAATTAGCGTGTAATTATACTCAATGCCAAATTATCTCGACGAACCAAAAACTTTCAATGCAAGACTTTGTTCCAACTGAAGAATCACTGGCCTAAGGTTTAGAGCTACATTAAATGCTTTGAAGGGACCCACAATTCCGAACCAAGTTTTACAATGAATGCGTCGTGAACCAAATGACTACAGACAAAAAGTTTGAATTCGTCAAAGTCCAGTTCGGTGCCATATTAGTCGGCTGTGTTCCTTGTTAATACATTATCATCCTTTACTATTTTTCTGATAGATTTGACGAGTGAATGATGCTGTTTTTTCCCTTTTCATCCTATGCAGATTTTGTGCTCATATTCAACAACCTAAAATTGTCTACAGTTGTGTAATCGTTAACGACATTCCCATACTTTGACTAACTGATCTACACTCCCAGTGATCACGTAAGGTGCGGATTTGTGGAAATCTGAAATAAATTTGACAATGTTGTCAAAATATTAAGACTTCAGAAACACATCAATTTTTTTCACATCAACCTACGATGCATAATGGCAAAGATACGAACCTAGTGAAGTAACAAAATGACTGTGAGCTTCTAACGTCTTGCTGTTTCGTTTGTTCTTTATGTCCCAGATTCGTAGCGTTTTATCATCGGCTGCACTAACAATGAACTTTCCTCCAGCATGAAATACTAGCCCACGTACCCAATTGTCATGACCAACCTGTAAATGTTTTGTCAAATTAATACCATGAAACGGTTTGTTGACTTTGCATGCCCCCGACTAAAACCATTTATCTCAGGGTGTGAAGCAAAATTACGCAGAATTATGGTAAAAGTACTTACTAATGTGAACAGACACATTCCAGTGGATACATCCCACATTTTGATTGTCTTGTCCCTGGAGCCAGAAATGAGATACGGCCCTGATCTTTGTCCTTTCTTCACCTGAATTGCAAAATGCAAGAAAAATGTTGAACATCACAAAGTATCCACTGAAAAATCACCTTCAGAAAGTAAAATGTTAATGTTGGAATCGCGCATCAAATATCCGGTATACTTACATCATTGCCAGCTGCTTCATTAATGCTGGCATGTGAGCTTTCTGGTGCCCACGCCACGCACTCAACTACGTGGTCGTGCTCTCTAAGTTCCGCCTTGCATTCCTTTGTAGAAACCACCCACACTCTAACAGTCTACAAGAGACACAGATTTAGTATTGGCCACCATACCCTTTTCAGCTCTGAGAACCTATGTATATGAGCGGGGTGCTGGCTACTGACCTGGTCGTTAGAGCAGCTTGCTAGCAATGAGCCGTCTTGGTTCACTCGTACCATTCGCACCCATTCTCGATGCCCGGTGAACGTTTTCACGCAGTAGCTGAAATAAGAAATACACAAAAAAAGCTAACTACCTAAGTGTAAAACTATAGTTTTTCGGGGAATCAGTATCGGTCTCTCAGAATAAACTGCATTTCTGATACGCGAGTACTCACCCTGTAGCTACTTCCCACATTTTTATTGTCTTGTCTCTAGACGCAGACACGATGAAATCGCCCGATGGCATGAAAGTTATGCTCGAAACATTGTGATCGTGACCTGAAGGAAAAAGGCCCTGTAACAACCGGAACGGGAAAAAGGTGGATAAACACTAAATCTACTCACAAGCAAAAATATGCACTTACCATGCATTGTTTTTACACAATCAAACCCTTGGAAGTCCCATAACTTCACTGTCATATCAGCTGAACAGGAAACTACAAAAAAGGTTTAATAAGTCTTTCTAAAAATATTTCAGGACATTTCCCAACAAAGGATTGCTGTTTAAGCCTGTTACTTTCAGAATTCAGTTGTATATCCCATTTAGCTAGACTTTTACCTAACCACTTTCCCGTGTGATCAAATGCAATATCCTGTACCGAGTCTGTGTGTCCCTTAAGTGTTCGCTCGTAGTCTCCAGTTTCATAATCCCATAACTGAAACAGTTTCATTCAGAACTATTTTTTTAATCATGCACAAAATATACACTGAGAAATCAACTAATGAAATGCGAAACAAACCTTAATTGTTGCGTCTTCTGAAGACGAAACCATCACCGGATACACCGGATGGAAAAGGACTTTTGTAACGGGACTCCTGTGTCCACTTAAAGCATACTTTTCGGGTGGTCTCGGTATCCACTCTGATGGACTACGTTTATCCCTTGTGGGCCCACCACTATTGAATTCTCTTTCAGTTTCTGCCAATTTAGCTTCAAGGTCCATCACCTAAAAGTTCGAACAAGTGTTACAGGTTGGGCACGGTTAAATCGAAGTCTTTCGTCGGCAAGGTTTTACTTCGAATTAAGTGGAAATTCGAACTA
>JBCAUG010200755.1:0-19377 GCA_038406175.1 Haplosyllis leylae | reverse complement strand
CACCAGGACTTAGGGTTTTTAGCAGTTTTAGACTTAGGAACAAAGTTTGGACTTGAACATCAGCTACCATCAACCCCCCCTCCCCCCCACCTTTGAGGTGTGTGGAGCATCTTGCGGAGACTAAACCTTTGACCGAGTACGGTCAACATTCTCGTTGATGCTGTAGGAGACGCTCACACATAGAATGAAAATCTAATGTGTGCAGCAAACGAATGTGACCGATAATACAACATCCTCCCTTAAAACTTTGTTCACAGCTAGGGAAAGATATTCTCATCTTGAATATATCCCATCAAGTAAAACTGACATTATTTTAATAATGTAAAAGAAAACTGAGTTTTTTGAACACATTATTTTAATAATGTATGAGAGTCTTAATAATGTAAAAGAAAACTGAGTTTTTTGAACACATGTCTTCAAGAAAAAATCATGTCTTTAATGGCTTCCTGTGGTTAATTAAGCTGACAAACTGTTACACACAATAGATTGCCTTATATGGGAGTTAAAGTGCCCAGTCAACAGATTGACATGCTCTGATTGGAAAACAGGAGAACAGTATAGGCAGGATTTCTTCTTGTGGAAATTGGAATGGGACCCCTTCTTTTTATCACAGCAACTTTTCATGAAGTATGGGGCTTTTCCTTGCAAGATAAACACCTAAACTACAAGCCTTGTAGTGACTTTGTTGTAGTGCTGTAGTGAGATGTTGTCACTACAAGTGGATTTTTTGGCCATTTTGTGTTGTCACTCCCTAAAAAAATAGAGGGGTCTCTCTTAGTAGTCACTACAAAAGTCACTACACCACAAACATCAATTTTTTCTCTATATAAATTCACCAGAAATCCTTTACAAGAGGGCTTGTAGTGACTTTTTCTCTCTATATAGACAAAAAAAATTTGTCACAACAAGGGTTCCGACAACATGAAATTGCAATGCTGTGATAAAAGGAAGTCTACCTATTGGAATATTTTCAGATCTTGATTGGGAGTTTAAGATGATTTTTCCGTGTATAAATCATATCAAAATCTGGATACTGTCTATGCTCTGGTTGGTCTCCAGGAAACTCACCCATGGCAAGTCACCCAAATATACTTCAAAATTGAATCTATGAGACATCACCCTTCATGTATAAGTTGAATTGACACAGTTTTCATCTTAATTGGTCATTGGTGCCTGGATCTAATTACTTCTCATAATATGCAGATCACTTTACCCCACTCTGATCCTCTGCTTTTTCCAGAGAAACAGAACTCCCATTTTTTATGAATTCCTTGTCTCTCCAAATTCATCAAAGAACTTTCAAACTGTGCTATTGCTTTGGCTACATTTCATGAAATTTTTACAAATTTTAGAGAATTCACTGCTATTGTATACTTTGTGAGAGTGTCTATTAGAAGATTGAAAGTAATCTTTGAAAACAGCTGAACCACAGGTTCAGGAACAGTCTTTTTTCTAATGTATTTTAAGGTGTAATGTATGCTCTGTTTAAAAGTTGGCAATTTGGCTTGTATTTATTCATTTTCAAGGCATTTGGATTTAGATTTGGTAACATATTTGGGTGAGTTGCTTTGGGTGAGTTACCTTTGGGTGATGGAACATCTTCCTTTTGTCACAGCAACTTTTCGTGAAGTATGGGGCTTTTCCTTGCAAGATGAATGCCTAAACTACTGTACAATGTTACTACAGGAGTGGTCCTGGTTACTAAAAGTCTTGTAGTGACTTTGTTGTAGTGCTGTAGTGAGATTTTATCACTACAACTGGAATTTTTGCCCATTTTGTGTTGTCACTTCCTAAAAATAGAGGATTTTCCCATAGTAGTCACTACAAAAGCCACTACACTACAAATATTTTTTTCTCAATATAGAGAAAAATTTACTAGAAATCCTTTATAAGAGGATTATAAGAGGTATTATAAGACTTTATAAGACTTTTTCTCTCTATATAGACTGAAATTTGTCACAACAAGGCTTCGGATGACATGAAATTGTGATGCTGTGACAAAAGGAAGACGAGCCTGGGTGACTTGCTGGTGAGTTGGCTTGGGTGACTTGCCTTGTGGGCGAGTTGCCTGTAGTGTAAACCATCTGGATACTGATGAACATAATTTTTAATTCCTACACTTACTTGTGAGTATTAAATTTCCGTCCATCAGCAATCAAAACTGCGTCGCAAAACCTGTCCCCGCTTCTTTGATCATTTAACGCATTTACCAAATCAGCCTTCTGGTGAGAATTCACCTCATATTCCTTTGCTGAAATCTCACTTGGTTTTGTTGACATTTTTTAGGACTTGACTGGATAACTGGTCACATTCTGCATCAGTCTACAAATTATATTTGACGGTTTTTAGAAAGCGCACATACTAAATCATCTTAATACCAAGTGTGGATGAGTGTAAAAATTACTAAATGAATCAAATACCAATATTATTTAAATTCTATATCTTAAAGTTGCTGAAACGTCAAAATCTAGATGACATTAGAAGTTTTAAATAATTTTAAGAGTGTTCTTTCTGATTGTCCATTTTGTACTGCGTAGAAACTACCGCGATCTTATTAGGAAAAACTGTACACAGTTGATTTAATATTTTTAAAAAGTTTATTTTGTGCTCAGGCTTATATCCCTTCGTTTCAAATTCTTGGTGATGGAGGATGATGCAATGGAATATGTGTATCAATTGATAATTGGGTAATTAACCTTATATAGGGCGGGCAGGGAATTTGACTTGACTTGATTTGAAACTAATGTAGACATATTAAATAATTAATTAAGTAAAGTACAAAGAATCAGTACACCATGGATTAGGTGGAAGAATGAATTATAAAGTATTATAACAGAGGATGAATGGTGGTCTTTGTTCTCGGAATTTCGAAAAAATAGTGAAACCGGCTAGGTTGCAATTGTTCCCTAGTATGTCACTGTGAAAAAGTAGTGATCATTTTGAATAATTATAAAGGGCAAAACAAAGAAATGATAAATGTGGTGATAGTTATGTTGAAACAGCACATATATGCAAAAGTGTTTTGAGCAAATTCCTACGTTTGAAGGATTTATGAAAAAATATCGTACTGGTCAATAAATGTTATGCTATTAGCAATGATAAGATGTACATACTTAAAAATGGAAAAATATGTTTTGATATGTATTTATGTGGTGAAATAGATAAACTAACAAATACTGACACTCCCCTTCGTACGCACATGTAATCAAAAGCAATAAAAATTTACTGTTAAAAAAAAGGACGGGCAGGGAAAATAACGTTGTTAGCGATATAAAAGAGGTTTACAAATATGTGCCCCGCCTAACAGACACTCTCCTATAAATATTTTGTAAACACAAAAGTTTACAAAAATATTCCGTGGCCTGGTGTACATTTGATGCGCGTGATATTTTGGGAATCCAGGCGCATCAGATCGAATGCAGAAACTAAAGTTTGATGTTCTTTATTTTTCAGGCAAATGATATTTGATGGTCTTCAAAAAGCAGTGAAAACTTTGACCAGTGAGTTAAATTGGACAGAAGAAAAACAAATAAATGGATCCGATGAGTTATCAAAAATAATTGTTGCGGCTAAATCATCCCGTAAGTATTTTTGTGATTCTTTTATAAGACTGTGGTGTGTTACTAGAGTTACAAACATTGACACTAACTTAACAAATAATGGCCAATGTTCCTGACACAGGATTTCGATTATAGCTTTGTTTTTAGTAAGAATGGTCTCGTACCTATGTTCGAAGACCATGCTTTATGATCATCGGCATAGGACTAAGGTAGGAAAGTAGGCGCTTAACAATAATCTGATTGCAGGAGCCTTTAAAGCCCTTAACTAAGTTATTGTATGTTCAATTTTAGCATCAGGGACAAAGAGTAAAGGAAAGCAAAATGGACGTCATGGCCGCCAGAAATATCAGAAAGATACAAGAAATGAGGTCGCTACGAATCCGAAGCGGAAGAAAGTAAGTGGCAATAAAGATACTAACAATTATTACCGATCACGTACGTAGTATGAAGGAAAGTAATGTTTTCACAGGCGTCTATAATTCTGTTCAGGAGGGGAGGGGTTCAGGTCCATGGCCCAGGGGGTATGGATCAGAGATGGGGGGCACAAGTCCGAGATGGTCGGGCTGGGGGGTTCAGATCAGAGTGGACCAACCCAACACCCACCCCAACAGGTGGAATACGGATGAGGAGGACCATGGTCGGTATTGTCTCGTAATGTTAATGGTGTCTTGATGCATGAAGGTCCAGTGGATGTCGTAGCCGCATTTCTCTTCTTATTTTAGACGACATAACAGTATTTTAATTCCAGTTATGGAATATCCACAATGAATGGAACCGGAGCAGGGACCTAGACTGGCATCAGAAAAGCAATGGGGAACAGTAGGTCCTAGCCCCTGTCCCGGATAGGGTGTAATGAGAAGGTTACCACATTGTATCATACAACCCATTTGTTCCTCGTCCCAGCCCCGGTTCCGCTTAGTGTAAATACACCATCAGACCCATGTAAGCAATTGTTCATGTGTGATTTTTTTTCATAGGTGGAAGAAAACGTCAACGAACCTGCAAAAGTGAAAGTCGAAGAGGAAAATTCGGAGCGAATTGTCTGTAAATATTGCCCGTGTGAATTCTCAAGGGAAGCTGCATACGAACGACATCTTAGGAAACATAAGCATGAAGAAAGGCAAATCGAGAAGGTATAACAAATATTGGCACATAAGATTCCCCAAACACTGATTAAAAGCTATGTGAGATGTTTTGGTCAAAAACCATTTGGTGTGTTTAACGTTTCGCTTCCTAGAGAAGGCCTATTTCGACCATATTGAAAATATCACACTGTGTTATTGTAAAAACATAATGCAATGTGACTGATAAAGTTCTTCAGTAAACTATAGTGGCATTCAAATTAATGTTTTTATGACCAATAGGTCGGTGAGGATATTGTCCAGATTATGCTTGGTAAGCCAATGGAGACTCCAAAAGGAGACTCAAATAAAAACACAAGAGATGAATTCGAAGTGACTCTTGAAGGTGAAGGATTGAAACAAGAAAGTGCAGAAGAATGTGGTAACGATAGCAGAGAGACATTTAATTTACCAAAAGAAGAACCCGAAACCAAAGAACAGAGTCTAGATGCCACTAGAAACATAACTGAACAGGGAGATATGTCATTAAAAAAGTATGTACTACTTTACAGAGATGTTATAAATTGTACTGTATATCATTTAAGTCATGTACCATAACTGAAGGTTTTGGTATTATTGAGAACGCTATGTTGATATAACAGATGCTGAAACTAAAAGTACTTATGTATGTGTAAATAACACTTAATTTATGTTTTTAGTAAGAAGAATTATACTAAGCATCTGGATAAGGTGTGCAAAATTTGTAACACAAAATTTCGGTTGATAAATAACCTGCGGTTACATATGCAAGAAAAGCATTCCGGTAAGTATTCAGCTATCAAACCGGTGACATAAAATTCTAACGCACATACCCAATATTTCAGTGTTTTCTTGAAGTGTAAGTAGAGACATTTAATTTAACATGCATGCTTTGCTCTCAAATCAAATTGATTACTTTCGTGCGTTAGCCAAATTATAGCGAACTGTTTTAAATTATTTGTTCATTTGACGAATTTGCTGGACATACTTTCGTTACAGGAATAAAGTTTACTCCATACAAATGTAGAAAGTGCGATGCGAGTTTTGATGACAACATGAAGCGATACAAACACGAGACTGATGAACACGACGGTTTACATCCAAGTAAGACATTCCATTAAATTTGTACCTACGTGCATTGGCCTTCTTTCAGTGTCAGAACATTAGCGGCGATAATATCAAAAGCATTCCCTGAGAAACAGAGCACATCAATGTAAATAAAATGGTCTTCGATTATACATTCTAAATTATCTCTTACTTATTGTTCTACAGAATGACTTTAATTATTAGACTCCATCACCTGATGTGATCTTGTTACACCACTGTTAAACAGTGAAGAGCCTGTTATTTATCACAACCTAAAGATTGGCCGTTTCATAGTATAACAGATGGTGCGAGAATTACGATGTTTCCTTATGCGATTTAATAACTGTATTCTAACAGAACCTGTAAAACCGGTATGTTACCTGTGCGGTGTTACACTGAATACGGCGTCGGCGTTGACGTATCATGTGCGAGCGTTTCACACGTTCGTCAAACCGTACAAGTGCACGTAAATACCTTTATCTATCTATCTGTAATACTAATAATATAAATTTTAAAAAATATGTGTAACAAGAAAGTCCTCCAGGGTGACCGCAAGAGGCATACCGCCCGCTGCGTAGAGAGTACTCACTTTTCTGTACTGTCTTGGGGTGGGGGGGGGTACCCAGTCCCAGCTGGGGGGGGTACCCCTGTTCCAGCCATGGGGATACCCCAGTCCCAGCCAGGGGATACCCCTGGGCTGCCCCACTCTGGAAAGAACCTGGGACCAGAGACCAGACAAAGAACCTGGGACTGGGATACCCCCTCCAGAAGGGACATGGGATCAGAGACCAGGGAAAGAACCTGGGACTGGGGTACCCCCCCCTCCAGAAAGGACATGGGACCAGAGACCAAGGAAAGAACCTGGGACTGGGTACTGACAAATAAATCGAAAATATAACCTCCCGTCATACTTCGTATGCGGGCGGTAAATATGTCTGTCATACATTTGGGGATACACACAACTGACCATTAAGCCTTTCTGAAATTGTCGTTTCAAAATGACACCCCTTCAAATGTCTGTTTGTCAATCAGTTCTTGTGTCTCTCAGACTTTGATCTGATTGGCCAGGTAAGACATGACTTCTGACGTCACAATATGGGCATGGTTCAAATGGACGGGATATGGCTATCTTTTCGACAGATATTTATTTCAAGATTCTGTTCCTCTTTAGTTACTGTGATAAGGGATTTGTGAAGAACAGTCATCTGGTGCGGCACCATCGAATGCACACAGGTAAAATCTTATACAAGACAATATATGGAAAATATATGTGACCGCTTTAGTGAATTTAATTTGTTCCCTCTACAATACCAGTGATCTCTCCAAATGCATGTTCATTCAAGCGTGAAGTCAAATGTACAAGAAAATGAACACTGGATCTGCTTACGAATAAAAATATGCAAAGAATACTGTTCGCTGTAGGCTAGTGCTGGTTATAGTACTTTTTAAACTTTATGTCAGTGATTTTGCTCGTTGTAACTGAGCGCTCGTTCAAACCTAACTCGTTGTAAGCGGCCCCAGTGTAATTGTCAAGATGATAAAATCGACGTCTTGTACTACAGGTGAGAAACCGTACGTGTGTACGACTTGTGACAAGAGGTTTGCTGACAACAGCGGATTGACAAACCACCAGGCCAGAGAACACAGTGTCGGAAACGAAAACGATCGCAAATGTTCTGTGTGTTGCAAGGTAGGTAATTATAAGCGTTCCAGGTGGACATATTCCGATTAGATCAGCTTTAATTTGCTTTGTTACCGGCCGTGTACGTAGTACGACGGAAGGTTATGTTTTCACAGGCGTGTGTCTGTTAAACAGGGAGGGGGGGGGTACCCCAGCCAGGTCTAGCTGGGGGGGGGGAGCTACCCGAGCCATGTCCAGCTGAGGGATGGGGGTTTACCTGAGCCAGGTCCAGCCAGGGGGGCCCAAGCCAGGTCCAGCCAGGAGGGGGGACCCAAGCCAGGTCCAGCTGGGGGGGACCTGAGCCAGGGGGAATACCCATGCCAGGTCCAGCCTGGGGGGGTACCCCCTGGCTGAGATGGAATACCCCCCCCCACCTCCCTCAGGATATAACAGCAGAGCGAGCACTTACTACGCGACAGGCGGTATGACTCTTGCGTTCATGCAGGAGGACTTTCTTGTTATATTGTGAAATTCATCAATAGTAAAAATCAAATATGTACACAGATTTAATTGACTTAAGAAGATCAATCTACGAAAGGATTCTTAAACAAAAAGGAAATGATCCATAACCGTTGGCATATTGTAATGCACATTGAGTACGTTGACATATCAATTATGATTGTAGCCAGTTATCCCAGATTATTGTTTAGATATACAAATCTGTCGTTGATCTGAAGCGTCATGAGAAATCGCACATTGCCAATGAAGACAGACCGCATGAGTGTAAGACGTGCGGCAAACGGTTTACGATGGTGTCCATTCTCAAGGAGCATTCGAGGATACATACAGGTGACCGTTCTTTTTCGTCCAAAGTAAAACAAATGATCATTCCCTCTTTAAAGTCTGTTCACACATGACGTAAAACACAAAGATATTGGACTGAATAGGTGCCAGACCCATTTGCACCGATAGTCTACATATTCTAATGCTATGTAATAATAACAGTGAAAATATCGGTAAAGGGCTAACTTGTGTTACGTGTGGACAGGATCTTGCGGTAGTTAATTGAATATTCAAAAAGGTTCTAAGATATTTAATGTTGTAATTGTGCTTGCAATCCGCTTTTAAGAATTCTTTTTAAAAAGATCGAAGAATCAGTTCAAGTCACAAGTCTGGTTTCCTTTTTCAGGAATAAAACCCTACATCTGTCAGATATGTGGCAAATCCTTCACGCAGAACGCTCACCTTAAATATCATCTGAAAATCCACACGGAAGAAAAACCATTCAATTGCGACATCTGTGGGACAGGATTCCGCTGTCCGGCAGCGAGAAGAAAACACCTGATGACACACGCCAACAAAAGGGTAAATGAGCAAAGGCTGAACAGAGAAAGTGGTATGTACAACGTAGCTTGTACGACAGGTTAAAAGTCATCACCGAATAATTCATTTGATACACGTTTAGAACGAGCAAATAGATGCAAAGAAACCTGCTTGTTATAATGTAACCGCAGAGCGTAGGCCCCTCACAGTTACGAACCAATGGATTGAATAGATAATGGATACAATCAAATAACAGTGGAAGTGCTGTTTCTAGACACTGGTTTTAGGCACAAATATCTAACCATAAGGTCTGTCGAGAGGTTGACTACTTTATTGAATAAGACCTTATGCTTACGATAGTCATGTGGAACACATTTCGAGCAAGTTTATTATAATATTTAAAAGAGCCTCAGAAGACCTCTGAAATTGGCATGGTGGGTCTCATTTTCCACTTTCTAAAGAAAGGAAAGGTTCATTTTGAATTAATTTAAAATGGGTTTTACTCAGTCTTACGAATGACTACTACACGGGGTTTTTCTATCACAAGTGCATCCCAGTTGCCATGGATGCATGTGCTCAGCTGACAGTTACCGAAGTGACATCAGTTTGGTTCAAATTTCAACTAGACAACAAGCAAACATTTTAGAAGGATTACGAAAATGGATTATTTTAGAGGATTTATGTAATTTTACAGTGTGAAAATTGCATATTAAATTGTTCAAAAGGAACAAGTCTACATTAGAAGATATATTAATGAAAATGTCAAAAAGTAAACCTGTGAAGAGACGTTTGGTCGATGAACTAGATCTATCTGACAGTTCGAAGAAATCGAGGTCAACACAAAAAGACAAGAAGAAACGGAAAACTACAAAAAATTTTAATGACAAAGAAACAACAAGGACCGGTAAGAATGTATTACCATCTTTAAAAGTTCCTAAAGGTAAGCCTATTAGGAGGACAAAAACTGTAAATAAAAAGGATAAATCAAACAACAACAATGCGATTCAATGCATTGAAATTCCAAAGATAGGAGATCTACCTCCAAAAATTAAACCTTTAAAGAAAAAGGTCACTCTGATTATCAAAACTAGAAGCATGAAAGCAAAGGACTTAGCAACTGAAGTTGATAAATATATTGTTAATACTGAGGACATAGAGAAATTTACATCCATTGATTCACACACGGTTTCTGAATTTTTAGATGGAAACTCAGATGAAATATTCAATGACGAGACAGCAAATGTGAACAATATTTTGCATGATGGTGTAGAGATTGACATACATGGGTCTGATGATGGAGGTGATTTTCCCGATGATGAAACACAGGTCTTAAGGGAAGATAATACAACAGAACCTGGTGAATTATCCTCTTCAAGCAACGAAAGCGAAGATGATGATGATGAGGAGTTGGAATCAAGGCATGTCCCGGTGTCAAAGGTTACAGAATTGTCCAATAAGGCAAAGACTAAGCAAATAAAAGGGAAGTATGACAAATTTAGCCACTTGCGAAAGGACCCAGATTTTAAGTCATTCTTGAGTCAAATTGTTGATGAGAAAATTGCAGATAGATGGCGTAGTGTGGAACAGCCGAGTATATCTGCAGAGGAGCGGACAGCTAAAGACAGACAAACACCTCATACATCAATAGAAACTGCTACAAGAGGTATTTGTGATAGGGCTGAACAAGCCGATTGTTTGCATAGACAAAAACCACTGAAGTCCCCTTCAGATACAACAATTTACTCCCCTGGTTTACGCAAAATGAGTAGTGAAGATGTTTCACTTATTGAAAAAATTTCAAATTTTGTAGAAAGTATCAGATTAGATGGTAGGAGAAGCCATGGTCATCACAGAACTTCAAAGGAGGGGAGAAATGCAGATTTTACTTCTAGATCGGGAACAGGTGATATCCGACGGGTGGAGAGATCGGATCGGAGCAGTGACAACAGACATAGATCTGGAGATTACCACATGAGTTCTGTACCACCATTGCCATCACCTGCCAATGACAAAACTACAGACCAGTTGCTGCTGCAAGCTGAAAAGTTCAAGGCAAAAGTTGAGGCGCCAAAAGGTAAATTTACTGATATGTTACTTCCCTATGATTATGAGAAATTGAGGGATAAGTTTGTAACATCAGAGGGTTTAGCACCGATTGACAAAGAAATTCTTCTCATTCGCAATTTTGATCAAGATGATGAATTCTTCCACATCACTAGCCAAATCGAGCCCGCATTGAGGTCTAAGATTGAAAAAGGGGAATATATTGAGCTAGAAAGACTTCTACCAAAGGATAGATCAATGAAGAGAGGTTACGAGGATATGAATAAACAATTGTTTCAGTTGATTACTCAGGGGACTGGTACTTTCCTTGAACCCCCCCACAATCAAAAATGGAAAGATTAATAATGTAAAGAAGTGGGACCAAGCATTTAGGGTGTTTGCAGCTATATACACCCGTGCAAACCCAGACAGGGCCTCTGAGATCTGGCAATACATTTATGTAATACACACAGCTGCTGCAGCCAATCCATGGGATAATGTCTATTTCTATGACATCAACTTTAGAGAGCTTATGGCATCAAAACCTTGGAGAAGTTGGGGCAAAACATACACACAAGGTTGGAATATGGCATTTAATAATAATGTCAATTCCTACAATGGGTATTCTTACCCACAAAGCAGCAGCTCCCACAATAACTCCAATGCTAATATTGGCAGTAACAGGCAGTCAGGTTCAAAAACTTGGAAGGATGACTGCTGCTGGAGATTCAACAAGAATAAATGTACAAAAACATCTACTGATTGCAAATTTGACCATGAATGTACATATTGTGGTATCTGGAATCATGGGTTCCACAATTGCAGGAAGAGATTGGGAAAAAATAAAAAATTTACAGGGAATGGCTCTAATGGGGTTGGAAACAAAGATGATAAATAAGTGCAGGTATATTGCAGGTATATCCAATTTAATCCAACTAATGTTTCTCTAATAAATTTCAGCTCAGCAAGATATCCTCTACTTTGAAAACTTTGATTTGCAAATGTCAAATCACCAGTCAATGTGCAAAAATTTCAGAAGCTACTGGTGGAATCAAATTACAACAAAGAAGAAACTAAATTTCTTATTGATGGTTTCAAAAATGGGTTTGGAATAGGGTACTGTGGACCCCAAGATGTAAAAATTACATCACCAAATTTAAAATTCAGACAGGTTGGTGACCCATTAACACTTTGGAACAAAGTCATGAAAGAGGTAAAGGCTTTGAGGTATGCTGGTCCTTTTGAAGATATACCATTCAACAATTATATTCAATCTCCTATTGGATTGGTCCCCAAAGATGGAGGTAAAGATACTAGACTCATCTTTCATCTTTCATACCCTAGAGGAGATAATTCATCAGTGAATAGCAATACACCACCACAATTATGTTCAGTGGCATATCCAGACTTTAATGATGCAGTGCAACTCTGCATCAAAGCTGGCAAAAATTGCAAAATTGCTAAATCAGACATGAAATCTGCATTTAGGAATCTTGGCATAAAACCTAGTGACTGGAAATTTTTTTGTCATGAAAGCTGTATCTCCCATCAATGGGAAAACATATTATTTTGTGGACAAGTGTCTCCCCTTTGGTGCATCTATATCTTGTTCATTCACATTTCCAAAGGTTTAGTAATGCAGTGAGGCACATTGTCCATTGGAAAACAGGAAAAGACCTAATCAACTACCTGGATGATTTCTTTTTTGCTGCACTATTGAAGCTAGCATGCAATCAACAGGTACAAGTATTTCTTGACATCTGTGAAGAGATCTCTTTCCCAGTAGCCTTGGGAAAAACTTTCTGGGCAACTACCAAGCTAGTATTCTTAGGGCTGCTCATTGATACAATAAACCAATGTGTCTGTGTACCTGTTGAAAAAGTTGCTAAAGGAGTGGCACTTATTGAATCAATAATTGCAAAAAAAGAGTAAGAAAATTACCCTGAATCAACTGCAAAAGATATGTGGATTCCTCAATTTTTTGGGAAGATGTATCATCCCTGGTAGGGCATTTACAAGGAGACTGTACTCATACACTGCAAATGATAAGCTCAAACCACATCACCACATTAGACTCAATGCTGAGTTAAGGGATGATCTAAAAATGTGGCTGACATTCTTACAACATCCATCAGTGTTCTGCAGGCCATTTCTGGATTTTTCAAAGATTATTGTGGCCACTGAGATAGACATGTACAGTGATGCAAGTGGGGTGATTGGAATGGGTGCAATTTGTGGCTCAAGTTGGATGTACCAAATGTGGGACCAGGAATTTATCAAGAAATTCAAGCCCAGTATTGAATATTTAGAACTATATGCAGTGACAGCTGCAGTTCTAAGATGGATCCACAGGTTTAGGAACAGCAGAGTTATCCTATTTTGTGACAATCAAAGTGTGGTTAGTATGATAAACCAGACAAGTACATCATGTAAGAATTGCATGGTGTTAGTCAGACTCATTGTCCTAAAAGGATTGTTGGAAAATGTTAGAATATTTGCCAAACATGTTGCAGGAGTAAAAAATGATCTGGCTGACAGCCTATCAAGAAATAAATTAGAGACTTTCCACCAGCTATGTGAGGATAAGAGCAAGTTGATTGAAGCAAAGCATACCACCATTCCTAGTGAGATATGGCCTCTACAAAAAAATTTGGAAATACTAGTCACAGTTGGCATACTACTCATTTAATAAACATATGTTTTATGTGTTTTAATTGATAGGTCAAAGGGCTGTTTGTAAATTCACCTCAGAAGCAGGATCTTCAAAATCTTCACATTCATCAAAAATTTCAGTGGACCATGTAAACAACATTCTTGAGAGACTCAGGAATACTCAAACTAGAAGTTCAACAACACAGAACTATTTGAATATCTGGAGGAGATTGAATAAGTTCATAATCAAACTAGACACTAGAGAAAATCTATCCTGGGAGCAAAAAACTGCACTATTTGGTGCTTATCTGGTGGATGGTGGGATACAATCCTCCACTCTCAAATCATATTTTAGTGCCATTAAGCACATTCTCAGGCAGGATGGTTATGCTTGGGATGATAATGCCTTTTTACTCAGCTCTCTAGTTAGAAGTTGTAAACTGGTTAATGACCAAGTCAAAGTGAGACTACCCATCCAAAAAGGACTCATGGAACTGCTATTATTTGAGCTACACAGGTACTACAATGGAGCTAATATTCAGCCATATCTGGAATTGATATACAAGTGTCTTTTCTGTCTCACTTATTATGGACTACTAAGAGTAGGGGAAGTGGCACTAGGTGACCATATATTGAAAGCATCTAATGTGCATGTGAGTCACAAGAAAAACAAGTTATTGTTGGTGTTGTATTCATCAGAAACCCATGGCCCAGAGAGTGGACCTCAAAAAATCAGGATAACTGGGTCAACTGAAAACCTATGTATGAGGTTTAACAGGATATTTTGCCCTGTGAAATTGGTCATCAACTATATGAACATGAGGGGACCATACAAGAATAAGAAAGAACCATTCTTCATATTTGCTGACAAATCTGCAGTTAGACCTGAGCAAGTCAGACACCTACTGAGAACACTTCTACAAAATTTAGGTCTTGATGGTAACCTCTATGATGTCCATAGTTTTAGGATTGGAAGAGCATGTGATTTAGCAAAATTTGGTTATTCAATTGAACAAATTAAAGCTATGGGCAGATGGAAATCTAATGCTGTATATAGGTACCTTAAGAGATAGGCAGTTCACAGATGCAGACAGATATAATACTAGGATGCCATTGGTCCTAACTGAAAAAACCTAAATATTAGAACATTATCCCTTAAGGGGGAGATAATCATCAGTTAATCAGTTACCACATAAAATACAAGGAAAAAGTAATATGGTAATTTGTAACCTTCCAAAACTGAGTAGCCACATACGTGGCATTCTGCATTATCATAATTATGATGATCAAACTCGTCGATTATCATGATCAAACTCGTCAGTTGTCGAAGTTGCAACTTTATGTGACCTACATCCACACTTAGCGGAAGGAGGTGTGGCTTAAACACCTCATTATGTTGGCATTTTGTCGCTCCGGAACTAATTTGAATAAGCGAATTTACCATGACTGAGAGATTCATCTGGACAGATATGATAAATCAGCATGATTTTCACAAACTAATTTCAGTTTTAATAATTTATTCACACATTTTTTGCAGTTCCTGTAGCTGCATATTCGAGATGTTGGTTCTTTGGAGACGAATTTTGTGGCAGATCTTTTGAAAAATATTTTCAAAGTCGACCAAGTATGGAATACAATGGTTATGTCAAATCTAACTTTGATGTCAAATGCATGTTTAACAACTTCATGTCAGAGAATAAGAGTGTCATTGGGAGACTGGCTAATCTCATGACTTTTTCTTCGAAAGCTAGTTCAACAGAGAAAAGAATCTACCCATTCCCCAAAATCATCGTTGTAGTGCCTGATGCTGATTTGATCAACCTCCTGGATTTTAATGGTGGCGCTGTTACAAAATCATTCAATAGAATGTTGAACTTCATTATGACAGAGCATAGCAGAAGTGTTGCTGCTTTCAAGGATTATTTGCCTGCTAAATGTATCAAGACTGATTATCCACACATTCTATGGATAGAGCCACCAACACATCGGGGTTTTCAGGATAATGAGATGTGAACACGCTTTGCTGTTTGTCTTTCTGATGTGGTGAAAATGCATTCCAATGTTTTTTTGCTACCCCTTAAAAAGGTCTGGGATCACACAGATCCTTCACTCTTCATAGATGGTGTTAACCCTCGTTTCACAGCTACCGGCTACAAAGCATATTGGGAAGCCATTGACAGAACAGTAAGATATTTTGATTCCATAGTGCTTCGAAAGATTTCACAGAAAAATGTGCAGAAAAAATCTGTGCACCATGATGGTCAAAAAGACTGATTCAAGTGGCAGAATCCAGTGTACAACATTGATCCTGTTAATGACTACAGACCTTTCCGTCCATTGCCTGCTCCGCCTGCACGTCACTGAGTATTAATTATTTGAGGAGAGATTTAATTATTTGTCTGTTATTTGACTATTAATCATTTATTTACTCTGGTTCCATTGATGTGTACAGTACAGTGCGCCTGCATAAATTTAACATGCTAAATTTTCTATGATAGAGCCGTATATTTTATGTGTTATTCATCTTTTGATGATTGTAAATATTGTCATGATTATAATTAAATCTATGCTATGCTATCACTCATGACCTATTTGTGCCGATATTTATTATTTCCTTGCTGTATGTTAATTTCATATTGCAAATATAGTCATGTTCAACTAAATTTGCCTCGTGACTTATTTGTGGCACTAATTCCTTGTTTGTGTTTGGGGTAGATAAATCTTCCTTGTTTCAAGGTAAATTTTAGATAAATCTTCCTTGTTTCAAGGTAAATTTATCTATGTGGCTGGTTAGGCACACAAACTGGGGCATTATCTTCTTACAAAACATCATAAATTTATTGGTGAATGGTGACATGCTTATAAGCTTTCAATAGTAACTATTCACTGGCTGTCTGATGTTTAATTTACATCTGAATTAAGTCGACTGGAACTATTGTTGTGATAGTTCTGTTACCAGCTACAATTAAAAATGTAGTTTGTTTGTTGGAGTTGAAATAAAACCCATAATTCAATTCTTAATTAGTGTTGTGTCTTTTGTGGACTAGAGTAAAATGTCTTTCGTTACAAAGTGAACGTCTGACAATCACATAGCAACTAAATATTCTTCCAGATCAGCCAGTAATTCGTAAGCGAAAAGCAGACTCGAAGAAGACTACAACAAATAAAATCGCCCGAAAACATGTAAGTTAAAATACTATTTTCTTGCGATAAATATATTACACATTTTTTCGTGAATTTGCGGGAAACACAGTAAGACTAACGTCATTCGTCGCTGAAGCACAAACACATTATATTTCCAGGAGAGTTCCGCGGGTCTTCAAGCTGCAAAGGGTCTTGTTGCCATGGCAGCGGGACAAGGCACTGGTGAGAAATCGGCTCAGCAAATTATTATCATAGCTCCCTCCAGTGGTAGTTCCGAAGAGAAACAATATCTTCTGACCTCAGGGGGTCAACTTGTACAGCAAGTTGTGATGCAGCAACATGCAGAGCCCTCTGCGCCAAATTACACTTCAAATGATAGTTTCTCATTAGCTTGGAACGAATCTCAAGGTCTTGCCAAACCCTTAGCAGTTCAGAATATAAAGATTGCCGAACCAGGAGCTAAAGGGGACATGTCAGAGGAGAAAGGAGGGTCAGAAAGTTATCAGCTTATATTCGTACCTCCGCAAGAAAATGTGGCAACAAATACTGTACAGGGCACTGAAGTGACCACAAGCAGCAGTCATGACACCCATGCAGGTGTTTTGGGCGCTCAAGCAATACAGCACACTCCCGTGGCAACTACCTCCGCAATTCAGGTGACGTCAGTTGGAGAACAAGTAGTGTCACAGCAACATACAGACGCTCAGTACGTTGTTATGGAAGCGAAGCAACAAGGAGGTGTCTACCAGACTGGTGATATCGTCAGTTTGAGTATGGCAGCGTCTAATGTTGGGCAGGGTGTAGAATCAGAACAGCTAATTGAGGAACAGGTTGTCGATAGCGACGCAGCGGTGGTGACCAGCGTCCAGTTGGGTTGACAAAATTACATTGAAGCGAAAGCGAAAATTCCTTTGATCTTTGCCGCTATTCAATATAAACACACAACTATGAAAGCTATGTTTCCATCCGAAGCGATGTCGCTTTCGCGTTCGCTTTCGCTCCAATATAATTCTGCCCACGATGAGATTACGTGTGTAAAACAGAAAAAAACGGTTTGAAAAAGCTGACAACCGACTTAACTTGGATACGTTTTGTCAACTGACCATGTCCCCTAGCGCTTGTAAAGCTTGTAGTTTCATCAATCGAATTGGTGAAATTTTGAAATAAATGATATTTAGTATCATTTACTTGGATTGTGATCAGTTTTGTTCATGGCAGTAGATACAAACACAATGTTCATCTTTTCGTTTTATTAAACAAAAATTATTTCCTAATTTATTGCAATTTCAACAATATGATCCATTAACAAGCGAATAATAAAAGCTCCTGTAGTCCAGAAACTGTTTGTTTCATTAGACATAAATAAAATTAACATCTCTTTGCGCTCTGCACGTTACAATCACAATGGCTACTGTTAAATACAATGGTATGATACCTTGATAAGAGGTATATCTTGGAATGATGTCATGTAAATTTGTGCAACTCTACAAATTGAGTTATTTTTACCTTTAATTAGTCATTAAATATCTCAAAATTAACATTGACTTATTTTATCACAGCAGTTGGTGAATATTTTTGTGAAATCAATGTCCATCTAGTAGGCTTTTAAAGCCAGACACAGATCAAATAAATCTGCCTCTACGTCCAATAATTGACGGTGGTTTACATTTGGAGCTGTAATGTTCCTTTACAACTTTGACTGTGCCATCTCTCTCTGCAATGGACGCAAGTATTTGTGGTACGACTCATGAACCTACAACAGAAACAATTACATTGTTACAATCCTTCCTATTTGTCAACTTTATTTAAAGTTGGCCTAACAATGTGTACTTCTATCTTTAGATTTTGCTTTAACTTCAACAAAGATAGCTGGGCAATGCTGAGCAATTGTTACCTCGGTCTCGTTCAGGGGAGAGGATTTTGCCCATTTGTAAAGGTTCTCGTACACATTTCCATCATAGCGACCTAGTACGCTTTGCAAGAAATTGTCGTGGAAATCGAAAGCATCTGTTAGTGTGATGGCGTCACGCCGTATCACAGCCAGCAACTCAAGCTTCTTCTCCTCCAACATTTCCAACTGCTCCCTGCTCATGTACCCACCCTAGCAATACGACAAAAGAACTGTTTGGACACTACCTCAGAAAAATCCAATAACTAAGACTAAAAATCTTTGATTATCGTCATTCAATAGCCACAAAGATCTCTGGTTTACGACCGATTGTTTCCATGAAACAATTTAAGATACAGATTCTGAATATATAGTGTGCTGCAAAACATTTCTGTACCTCCAAGAAATCTCCTGAATTTTCACCAATTAAGTTTAGTGCGTAAAGTTTGCACAATGCCGTCACAACGGGCTTCGCCTCATCTGGAATATCATCCTCTTCATCAACGACTAGTTTACGAACAAACATCTCGACGATGTGTCCTTGAATGTGAGCCTGTAATAAACGAGAGCACAATATTAATAACCAAACAATACACAGCTGCGTATTTGTAAATTCATATTTCACAGTGGGTCTCAACTCCACTTGGTCGTGTAAAAGCAACGTGAAATACTTGTCGCCTCTACTGACTGGCGTGAGGGTGTACAAAGCAAAATAACCGTTGCAGCTGTAGCAACTTGAACAGTAGAGAGGTTCCATGCGACATGTTGAGGTTGTCCTTCTGCCAGCAATCTGTTGTACTTTCTTGTGGATTTTTCTATCAACCTACAAAGAGGATAATTTCAGAACTATTAAGGCTTATTCACACGTACCGACACGGACACCGATATTCGGACCGATAAAGTTCAGCATTGTGCCAATGGATCGGACCGAAAATCGGGCTAAATGGGTTCTAGACCCAT
>JBCAUG010200754.1:0-35003 GCA_038406175.1 Haplosyllis leylae | reverse complement strand
AGTGTATGACTTCAGGCTTCAGGAGGATCTCTGAAAGTTGCTTTATGGAACACTTCTCAATAAAAGAAGGTTCTCCAAAGTTGCTTCGTAGAACTACCCCCCCCCAATAACACTATATAAGCCAAGTTACAGATACAAAGGAAATAGGACACATGCAGCCATTTTGTTCATCTCAGATGGAGTGCAGAATTTATTATGTCAAATTGAAATTTTTGATATATCCTCGAAAAGATAAGTTATACATCTGAATTTTAGTGCATAGCCTTGCATAAATCGATCTCAGTTTGAATTCTTTGTCCTTTCAAATGGGTTGAAGTTTTGAGTAGCAATTGCAAGGTCGCTTTGCAAGTAGTTTGACACCTTCTGGAAATCGCACCAAGATCTCACTTTCTGGAATCCCTTGAGGAGCCCTGTGCCTCTTTAGGACAACTGTACAATCCAGTCTGCTGAGCTTCCTCCCTGTTTTCCTAGTGGCATCACAGTACAGCTCAAGGTGGCAAACAATGGACTCATTGCGATCACCAGATCAATGAGACTGTTTAAAAAAACCTCCTCCCCACAAATAAGCACCACCACCCAACTACTACGGTGATCCGAGGCTACTTAGTCGCAGTGGCACAATGTGTCTCATGTCCAAGCCCTCTCGCATTGCTTTAACAAATCTTTGACTCAGTCCATTAGCGACACAATCAGCAGTTTCATTGGCTCCATTGGTTTGCCCTGTTCAACCGTATTACCTTGTGAAATAAAAGCTGGCCTTAATGTTTGAGGCAGGATATGCACGCTGGGTCCATATCAAGGAGAAGGATAAGGGAGTAAAAAAGAGGATGAGATGGAGAAAGAAAGTTCACTTTCTGTCAATTCCAAGATATAGTGTTAAAAATGTAGTTTCTTCATGTAATTTTTTGAATTCATGATATAAATTTCAAAATAGATTTAGTTTGACTGACTTTAAAATTATAGTCATTAAAGCGATGCTAATGGTATATGAAATGTTCCAACCGTTTGCTATGGATCCTTCTCTGCTGCTTCTCTATTCTCCACTTCATAAGAGTTACAGTTCCTGACTGATCTTTGTCACCAGCAAGGACAGAGCTTCGACCACAAGGCCAGTTCCTTTTAAACGGCTACAATAAGCGTCTGCAAACTACCTTCATTCTGCCTGCAGGAGATGATGAGAAGGGCCTTCCCTGCAGAAGGAGGGAGCCTCCCTACAGCAGGGTCATTCAATTGTTACGCTTTACTTTTCTACGAGTCATCATGACATGAAACGAGTTGGAAAACCCTACGTATGGCAAAAAATTGCCTTCAGGTGAAGACGCGACCAAATAAAAGAAAAGAAATAAGACCAGGCCTTATAATCAACTCAATATTGTGTAATATTATCCCACCGGAAAGTCACCCAGGCAATTTATTTCCCATCCATCGTATTTTCGTAGATTGATCTCGCGCTATTCAATAAAACAACTTGGATCTCAAGACTCGTAATCTTTTCGCACAGGTAGCGGCATTAACGGTAGTCGCGACCGCCAATTACGGACGCCAACGTACGTCAATAGGAGACTCATGAGTCCAGGCTGACCTGTTCTGATGTATTTATTCTCCCCGGACATATGAGACGATACGCTACCAGACCAATCAAACGGTGCTGCATTATTATAACGCCCATAGTTAAAGCCTGTCATCATAGAGCCTCATAAAGATATAAATAGATGAAAATAATTGAGTGCACTTCGGTCTTCAAAAATGAAACTTCAAGAGGAAAAACGTATCGGAAAATTGATGTCGACTCGTTGTCAAATGCGGAACCAAAAAGTCCACACAATTTTCAAACACGTTTTTCTAGGCACCTTTTAACAACTATAATTGACACAAATTCCAGGGTAGATGCAAATATTTAAATTATTTGTACACAACCGGCCTCTAAATATCAGAGGAATCCTTGGCAATGGATTGATGGTCGATATTCTTGCCAGGATAGGCATTATATAGCAATGACCTTATGTTGATAACAACGGTATGAGATGAGAGTCTATGATGCCCATCGATCATGCTCCGTCCCCTCGGGTTTGTTTACGATACCTGGCCGCCGTCTCCGCGTCACGCAGCACAACAACAGGCTAACTGCCCATTGACAACAACCAACCAGTCAATGTCTTCCTTCCAAGCAGAAAAAATAACCGTGATCTCTTCCGCTCAAAATAGGCCAGGTTCTCGGAAAGGTTCATAGATAACTACGAACATGTGACGTTGAAACGTATTTATTGCCATATTTTAATCAGGAAATATCCATTTACGCTGGCGATCTTTGACCAACTCTCTGAAGCATTTCAAACCCCTATGTCTGTGATATGGCTCACCTTCTTAAAATCTTTTAACTTTCGTCTGGCTCAATGTTATTTAAGAAAGTGTTTTATCCAACTGGAGAAAACGCCATGAACAAAGACAGCGACCTTAGATGTTAAATTTACTCTCTGGATGACAAGGAATTCGACTTTAACCGTTCATCTCATCGGATCGCCAGCAAACCACTGTACATGCATTACCTATTGTTACCGGTGACACAGCACAGAGAACAAGGAGAGAGAAATACAAAATTGTTGGCTTGCATGTGGAAGGGAAATTGAGACCGTTTAGATGGATTATGGGAGCTCATTTAGATAGCATTCTACAGGGAAAGGGACAATTTATTGATAGCGTGTCCATAAAAGTCCTGTTTAGAAGGTGATACAGACAGTGGGTCTGTCCACTCAAAGGGTATTTGTTGAAAGGCAATCTGTGCCTCTGTGCAATAATTCCGAACCAGTTTTGGCTCAGGTATATGCAATATGAGAATGGCAAAAGATCTGAAATCAAATCAGCGCAATTTTACAAATAGCTCAGCGGTATATTCTTGTGTCACACATTTTTGCGTTTTTCTTTTTTCTTCGTGAACTTTGAGTTTTATCAAAATGCATGGTGGGTTAAAAGCTGTCGATAGTTCTCTGCGTGTTAGAAACTACCTAGTTTTCTCAATATGATTTCTCCCATATCCGATCATTGTGTTTTCACACCCTTTGAACCTTTGTATGATATAAATGATCGCTTTGAACGGGAACAGGGGTCCTCATTGATTAGCAACAATGAAACGGAACGTTTACCAAGGTGTCCAACAATAATGAATAAAGTGCCAGAAGGGGCAGGACCAAAACGGATGGAATAGTCGGGGAAGTTGTTGTAGCGAAGCTTCAACAAGCCACATATTTCTCTGTGCTGTCAAGGTAAATGGCTCCCAGAGGTTTTCAGCTCTCAATATGTTTGACCAAGTTGTTATCAATAAAAAATGGAACTCGCTGCTGAAGGTTCTGGTCTCCTGGGCATCATTACACAGCTCATAAAATTGTCCCGAACAATATGTGAACAACTATGTGTCCACTTAATGGTCAGTGTTTAACAGGGACAAGGCGTTCCTGACCCTACCTGACCAGTGCCGTGGTCAGTCTCGTGGGGTCAATAAGGACCTCCAGGAAGAGCCATTAATAGTGTTGACCACACAACGTAAGACCAATCAACCCTTTCACCTTCAAGATTAAATTTACTCATTGACATTTTCAGATGAGACATTAAATGTTGCCATTGGTAACTGGTAGAATTTTCCACTCATCAAGGAGATGTTTCAGCTCATAGATACTCTTATTTGAACCATTTAATTGCCCCTTTTAATGTCAAATGAAATTACACCCAATCAGAAATTCAAAAATTGGTTTGCCAATGAATCACATAACATAATTTATTTAAGGTTTAATTTGTCCAGTACAACAATGTGGCTGATGGTCAATATCGGTTGACGGTAATTATACATGTTTGACTGGCCAAGGGGCAAAAACTCCTGACCAAAGGCTTCCCCTGTATCAGCACTGTGCATCTCAATGGGACAATATCCACCCACTAGAGCTTTCAAAAAAGGGGTTTTCTTCCATAGTGATAACTTGCAGTAATAATAGTCCTTGCTTGATGGGTTTTAGGACAGTCAGTGTGGAATTTACAAAAGAGAAGTGATGGACATGCAAGCTGGGGCTATCCTCTGACGCACCTCAGTAGCAGAAGGTCATTTTTTCTGTGACCTCTGCAGTGACCTTGAGGTCAGCAACGTGAACTTTTTCATCATGGCTGTTTTACCACGGTGTCCCATGTCAATTCATATCCAGGTCTGGCAGGACGAACCAATGACCATAATTAATCATAATTTTTGAAATTTTGAATTTTTATCCTTTGAGGAATATATAAGTTTTTAAGCTTTACCATTTGTCATGTTTACGTTGATTCTGACATGCCATGTGTCATGCTGAAGGTACACATAGTTGATACACATGTGATAGTTTAATGAAAACATGTAAAATGAAAACATAATGACATGAGGGCACATGCAATAGTCACATGCCAAAGATACATGCCATTTTTGAAAAGAGATAGTTCCTCTTTTTCATTCCCTTATTTGTCTGGAACTTCCAACCAGGCTTTCCCAAACAATGTTCAAACAATTAAATAAGCCCAATAAGTAATATAAGGAAATAAATGTTACAAGATTATTGCGAGCAAAGTTTGGAAAAGACAAAAATCTAGTTGTCATGTCAATAAAATTCCATTAGGCTTTTCACCTCAATGGCCGCATCATAGTTAATATTAAGTTGCGGAAGTTAATCATATGCAAGATGACATCATTTTATTGAAGTTCTGTCCATTTAATATTCGCACCTGCGGTCAATTTAATCTTCACAACATGTATCACATTGTAAATCTCTCTTTGTGCAGAGGTTATTTCTTTTCATTTGTAAGACCCAGGAAGTGAACAAAGAACAGTAGTATGACCATATTTGTAGATAACCGCAATCATGGAAAATATGTCAAGTCAACCGCCATCTAAAATTGTTGTTGTCCATTTACAAGTCATTCGTACAGGTCGGAAATATTAGACCTTGTTTGTCGCCACTTTAGATCCAGGTCTGGAATTATTCACCCATTTGAAAAGTGAAATTTCTGTCAATTTGAATCTTTGATTGTAATTACATTTAGTGTTTTTTAGAAATTACTGAGAGAAAATATAAAAGAAATATCTTCATTCTACTATTGCTCATCACGTTTCCCAAAAGAGTAGGTGGCTTTAATCTTAAGAAAAGTAAGAATACACCCAACCGCATTTTAATCATACTGTCAATGGCCTGGACATAACAAATATTGTTTATTCATCAGAAGCACGAATCTTTCTTTTTTTTCTATTGACAAATCCTGTCCTACCTGGACAACTCCAACTTTTATGTCCCTTTTCAAAAGAGAAACTCCCAAGCAATATATCAGAGGTGGGCATAACAAGCCGCGAATAAAATTAGGTGACCTTGTACAAGCACAAAAAGTTTTTTGTTAGTTTTTTTGCTCAGGTTTTTGTATAGGACATGATGACACACGTATTGATAGAGCAGAGAGCCGCAAATATTTGGTCAAGTACACCCTGGTGACCCAACAGTATGCGCGACTCATGTAATAGTACGTCTTCTGCAAATTATAGGACAAGATCCGAGAATATTTACTGCGTAGTAGATAATGTGGAACACAAAATTATTACAATTATTGAGACACCAATGCCGTCAAAATTTTATTCCTCTGATTACTCATCAGAACTTCAAAACATGGATAGAACTGTGTTTCCAACACAACGAATCATCACGCCGTGTTATTATCGAGAAACTTTTAATTATTTCTTGGTCGTTGGTCCCTCTTCAATAATGACCACAAATTGTAATTGAATGAAAACAGTCGTTTAGAAATGACCAGAGTTTTTTGAATAGAGTCGTTTTCTCATAGAACGTTTCTAATATTGCGTTTACTTAGCCCTGACCTTTACGATAACAAATCAAACGGGATACTTCTAATAATGTTTAGTCATTTGAAATAAATTTTTATCTTTTCAAAAAGCTCTCCAGGAAAGTTTAACTATATGCATTGTCTAGCAGTCCATCATAGCTTGTGACAAGGGGCCCAGAAGTACATTGCATAAAAAGGAAAACCCTTTCTAAACCTATCATTTCTAAGCATTCGGTAATAATATATTATTACCGGTCACCTTGGAACTAGGTCTTTGCTCTAGGCATTGCCCCATTCCATTGAAAAACGCAAAATGAAAAACCTAATTTCAATTGCTTGCATTTCCTTCTCCATTGTGTATTTTAAAGCAATTTCGACCTAAGTAGTTTCAAAGCGAAGCTTAGCATTGAGATATGTATGGGTATTATATAACCAACAATAAGAATGAATAGCTTGGCAAATTGAAAAGGGCAGATTCAGAGACCCGAAAATAAGACAGCAATAGTGTTCTTGGTACAGGGGCAGACAGCCAGCCAGTGGACCTAGTGGGGCTGTAGAGGGGGTGATATTGATGTTCAAGAGAGGCAATTTTTTAAATGCCACTACCTTCGGCGAAACGGTTTAAAATTTTAAACATAATATATTTCAACTAGTTTTATTGTTCATAAAATAGTTAAAAGTACTTCAAAGCAGCAAACCCGGGCTGTACGCCATTATATAATATTTGAAATGAATAGTTTGAATACATTGTATTGCCTGATATTTATCTGATTAAGCTACTTTTCCTGCATGTTGAATATTTATCATATCTTTCTTTCTTCTTTTAGGTAAGTATCAGACACCACCAGATGGATCAGTTGTTGAGAGCAGAATCGGTGAGTGGTAAAATTTAATTTCCCCAAACGTCAGATTTTTGTCTGACCCATGCACAGGAGTGTACGCAAGGATTTTAAACTTTTCATTTCTGTGTAAAGTTTTGGAGCTTCAGTTGGTATGTCGAGATGAGAACTAAGAGTTAATCTTTGGTTTTGGAACTTCAGTTGGTATGTCGAGATGAGAACTAAGAGTTAATCTTTTGAGGTTCAAAACATTATGGTGGAGATTGGCAAATCATGACGCAACAGCATTCCTCCAGCCGTCTGATATTCCAGATAACCCTCTGGTACCCAAATAAACACATGCGGGCAAAAAACGTGATTTTACACTTGAAGAAACAACGTCCATCCAAAATGTGTTTCACACTGTCGAAAGATAAGGTATGACCAAAGCTTTAATCCTACCGAATTGTTCATGTAGCTTACAAAACTAATTTTGGATGCTACGGAGAGTGAATTCACTTCCGATTCTAGATATGTTTACAAAACTACAGTTTCAATAATATATTTTACATCTTTTGACTAAAATGTCTATTTCTGTCTGTTGGTGAGGTCATTGACTCTTTTTATAATCTTTCAAAGGGATTGTCTTTGGTAAGATTTTTTTCTGGGTGAAATATTCTTTGCTAGTAAGGACGTTTTTCCTTCGCCTGGACTGTACAAATTTATTGCAGAGAATTTCCATTTTAATATTTATGAGTATGTAATCTTACATACGCCATATTTGGACTGTTATTTCACACAGGCTTTGAGATCTTTCACAAGGTTTTCTTTCACCTCAGGTAGAGCTAGTTCACCTTCAAGTTTTTATCCCTGTTTCTCCACTGACCCAGACATAGATGGAAGTATCTGCATTTCAGAACTTAATTAATAAGTTAAGATTCGTACCTGGATTATTAATATGAAGTGGAAGCCAGAGGTATTCCACAAATATGAATTTCAGTGATTGGTCATTTATCACGAGAAAGTATAGCGAGTAGTATGTGATCACTTAATGACCTGGACACAGTTTTAATAACATTATATGATAAGCTTCATGTGTTAATTGAACTTACTAAAACGTTTTATTAGCACCTAGGCAACGTTCATTTGGCTTGTTTTGAAAGTATTTTATGAATGGTTTTGCCTCACAGAACCAAAAATCCAGATTTTAATGAGATATTTTTCGTTGTGGAAAATAGTCAATTATTCATAAATATTGTCCACGTTAAAACTGTCTGTACACGTGACAGAAAAATCAATATTTGGCGGCGTTAGCATTTTATGGCTTTATGATATGGCCACAGTTTATGTTTTTACTTCGTGAAGGCCAAGGATGGTCTTGTGTAGCGTAGTGTGAATGATGTGTTGCGTTGAGAGCCTGTCCTTTATTTTTACGTAACCTTACCACGCAACTGGCCAAACACAAAGAAACAGACAGACTCTTTCTGTGTGCTCAAAAACCCAAAACCGAGGCTTGACCTGGCAAAAAGTGGTGTATGGGCTGTTTGTACCTGTATATGTCGAGAAATAGAAAGACTAAAAATAAGAAGCCCTAGTTCCACCTCAAATCAAGAGCATTGCACATTTGGGACCACTTGTACTGAGATAGAAAAAAAACGTGTGTATTGTACAAGAGAGAGAGAGAAACGATGAAAACAGACCAAGGAAAAAAACTAAGTTTGTTGACACTTGGACAGTGTGTTTACCGAAACTCTATGCCTGGACTTATCAATGCCAGAGCTAGGCTAGAAAAAAGTTGCCCTTGGTGTTTGCGGACTATCCTTCAAGGTACAAAGGGGTCGTCCAAAAGTATCCTGAGCAGATACTACCAAGGTATACTTGTGCCGCATACCTTTGCCCGGGCATATAACCAGCAGTTAGTCATACTTGTGTGAAATATAACCCAAGTTTCATCCAGTTCATTTAAATTAAAGTAAAATGTGGTTGGAAAATTACAGACTCACAAGTCAAGACCTCAAGGTTTACCTTAACTGCTGTTATTCTTCATCATGGAACTCTTTTAACTGTAACTGACATTATTTTGTCAATACACTGAATTCCATGTAATTCTGTTAAAATGACAATTAACACGATCTTGCTGTTTGAAAAAAAAACGGTTATTGAATCCGTAAATGTATTAGTGTGTACATACAGATTTTTCAAATCGGCCAGTTAATCTCATAGAATTGCGTAATGGCTTGAGTGTTACCAAAGCGGTTACCTTTATGTGAGCACGGGGTGTATGGATTTACAATATTGTTCACGGAATAAAGCAGCCAGGCAGCAATATTTCCCGTTTACAGGCTTTGGGCTCGCTACCTGTCTGTCTACCTGCCTCCCTACCTGTCGGTCTGTGGCTGTGTGTCCATTGCTATTTTATGACTGGTCATGCGACTCAGAGATGCCACCTATCTCTGAATATACACACTAATCGAACTAGCTACTTCTAAACGCGGACGCGACTGCACAGGTGATGATGAATGATGACCTCTGCCATTATGATAGATAGACATGTTCGACGTTTTTGTATTCCAAATGCGCTTGATTTTTTTTATCTTCAAAAATAGATTATGAATTACCCACGGTTACATTAGTACCATGGGAGTTCCCGCTATTTATCCTTTGTCACTTGGAAAAAAGGGCTTAATGATGGCAGGCCATTGTACCCAGTTGTGATTTTGATCGTTTATGAGGCCAATTTAGGATGAAATGGACATCACCTTTGATGGTTATAATGGCTTTACGTCCGCTATGGAAAATTCCCTTTATTGGCTATGATGTTTCTTTGTGCAGTAATTGAGGGACATTTAGTTTTACATTGTTAATGGGTTTGGTGACATGGGACAAGACACTAGGTTACAAGTCCATTTGCATATGCAGATATGTTGTCCTAGTATTCGCCGCATTTAACTTGAAATCATAATTGGCAGGCCTAGTTTCTAGGACCTTTGGTTAGGAGAGTGATTTGTCTTGCTTTGTTCGGTGAGAGAAGGGGGTTGAAGTGAGTGTCCGCGGGCTTTACCCTTGCAAGCGTCACCCTTCACCCGCTGCACAAACGGCCATTAAAGCGGCCGGCCGTCAGGTATGCGCGCCGCGTCCCTGAGCCCCTAAACCCACTCCCCGCCGACCCCCACCCTGAGGGGGTCCATCTACTGAATGATCAATATATGACCCAGAAACCACGCAAACAATTCATAATCAATATGTGTGCCGATGTTTTAGCCCTCCACCGGCTTGGTTCCAACACAATAGCTCTTGTGTTATTAGACCGTGTTACAACACATTGCGTCCGTGTGTCCTTGCTTCTGCAATGGACGGTATTGTTCACACTGTACGCATGGTGTAACTTTATGTCATGCGTTATGTTCACGGTAAGGAAGGCTGCTCAACACCCCCTGACATTTCTATACCCCAGCCGTGATGTCTCATGACCCAACACAGCAATCCCAAAAATGGACCTTCGTGAATTCATTTCTTTTTTTTTTGTGTGCCAAATTTCCCTTGCGAAAAATATTACACCTTTGTATTTATTTGTACGTATGTGTAACGCCTAGTACTGTAAAGTAACGGAATTAAATAGAACTAGAATTCAGGAGAACTGGTCCGGTGACCTCATGAGGACACATCTTACGCTATATTACAACACCCTTTAATGTAACGTAACATTACGTCAAAGTCAAGTTCATTTGAAGCATATGAATGCGCTCGTATACAAAGTGTGTTAGCCTTACCTCTCTATCTCTTAGCTTTCAGCCTCGTGTTTGTGGACAAAATGGAATTTCAAAAGAACAGCGTGAAATTTCTTTGTGATAGGGTCAACACAGGGTGTGTGGATTTCTTCTTTCTTGTACTTCTTTTGTGAAAATCAAAATTACGAAATGGTGTATATCAACTAGGTGACGGGGTTTGTTTTGGAAGGGAGGGTTTCATGCAGAAGAAATGAATACGTGTATTTGTAAGTCTGAGAGAACTGGTCATATTTTGTTCTCAGAAAGGGCCAGACCGGGCGAACGAACACTCAACGCATAAAAACGACGTTCATTTTATGTGTAAATTGTGCAACGCGCAGCAACTACGGTCATGCGTGTCCAATACAAGCCAACAAAACAATGAGCCTTTTTATGTTTGAAAAAGAGGAGGGGATATTAAAACGAGCAGTCCTCGAAAAGGATAAATTTAGAAAGGTCTCCTTGTCCCTGTGTGAGATATTCAATAGGTTCGGCAGGTGTAGTTGCATTGATGAAAGGCCAAACGCTGAAACCAGGCTATTGACAAATATTATCTCAACAAGCGTAACTCAATCAGCTAAGCACATTCGTTAAGTAATGTTTGATAATATTGATGATGGCAGCGGCTGATTTTTAAATGCGCCATAGCGCTCGTGGCCCAAAGCTAATAAATTAGCAAGATTCGTTTCAATGGGCACTTGGTTTCTCCGGACAGTTTAGGGTAGAGTTTCAATTAGATATGATCAGCTACGTTTACTTGATACGTTTTTGCTGCCATTTAACCGTTATGAACATTATCCCTAACTTTGCGTAACAAATGAAGAAATTCAGGGTCATTGCAGAACAATGCTTTTGACCCACCGTTGAGCAAAAGCCATTTTGAGGAATCCGTGACTAATACTTGCTTTACGATTTGTAATGAAAGAGGAGAGTGGTATTAGTACCTTTTACGATAGTTAAACCAGAGGCTGGGCGGTTTAGTCATGTACGTATGGTGGGTTGTTTAATTTTTTGATGAGCATTACAGCCAGCGAACCTTCATTTAATTTAAGCTGAAAAACGTCATAACAGATGCAACGTCTCGAATTTGAGAATTATAACATCAGATTATGGCTGATGAAGCAATTCCTGTCTGATCATCCCCAGGACAAACTGCTATCAGAGTTTCTCAAACGTTAATACTTCAGAAGCATGTCAAACTAAACTAAACTATTAGTTGCGGTGACATATTAGAGCTAAAAAATATGCAATTTTCCAATCGTTTTAGAAGTACTTTAGCCGTATTTAGAAACTCCCTGCAGTTCAATCAGCAAGGTGCTTATCATTACCTTGGCCAAATAACTCTCGTTGCAAGCAATTCACCTATTAATTTGTGCTGTTGGCCGCGGACCAAGACGGCTAGCTGTAATACGGTGTTATGTCTCAGTGCCCGCGCAAAGCTTGGGCAACTTGGCAAGAAAAGGTGGTGATGACCAACTTGTAAAGAACATGCAAACATCCCATCTATCTTCTAATGTAGCTTTCCTTATTTTTCCGCCAGAAATTATTCAGTGAAATTTCTCGTGATATGTGCAATGTCGGGCAATGTAAGCAACACGTATTTGGCCTGGTAAGTTCGTTTTGAGTTACGTAAGGGATAGTATGTATTTAGCCTAACTAGGTAGGTTTCTCTCTGGTACTGCCTCATTTCTATAAATTTAGAAAACAAGAAAAAAAAACAAATATTACACTTTCATTGACCCAGCAGAAAATTGGTGCTGCTTGTTAAATTATTTGAAATAGATTTTCCACCTCAGATATTGAAAGAATTGTTCAATTATTTAGCAGATCTTTTTTTCCAATATGCCCTTGTCTGTATATTTATTTGTGACTATACTCGAATGTTATCTTTTTCCGGATGTCTGATGATCCCAGAAAAAGGGAAAGAATCAATTACATGATTCGCAAGTAGATCTCTATAATAACTTGCAATGACTGTCAATGTACAATGCACATTGTGAACTACCGACAGACAGGTGTCCCTTTGTCGATTAGTTTTTGGGTGTTTTTTTTTTTTTTGTTTTTTTTTTAAAGAAAAATATTCCAATGTTTAAAGATGAACAGACAACAGAATATTTGTAAAGAGTAACATGTAAAAAGCTTAAACTTCTTGAATTTTGTTTGAACAATGAAGTGTGGAAGAACCGGAAGAAATTTTGTCAAAATTCTTCCCAGACCTTTGAACGTTGCGTGGAAAAATATCCACAGCTGCAAGAAAGAACGAAAAACTTTGCTAAGTAGGTGGAAGGTAGCGAAGGTAGCGAGAGCGAAGGATTATATAACCAAGCTATCCAAGTATCTGTCGGCCGCTAACATGGTTTTTTGCCAGTTAAGAGAAAAATTCGGACATAACTTGAGCTGGCCTTGTGCTAGTCAGGTACACTCACTTCACAAAGGTAAAAGGGCGAAAATACCTAAGCACCCCTCTGGAGCATAAGAAGGGCTAGTGATAGAGGGCACAGGAGGGTAGGTAGGCGTAGGGGACTTTGGGTTCGTGAGCACCAGCTAGAAAAAAGTGGCACAGACCAGAGGAATGGAGGGGGCACCAAAGGTTGGATCCAGGGGCGTGGGATAGTTAGATCATTTCTCCATGTTACTGCTTCTTTGTGTAACTTCAGGCCATGACCGATTACCGATTACTGTCCGGTTATATGTTATCTGTTAAAAAAATGTGGAGTAAACTTCGTCAGTGACAATTAATAATTATTTTACATGTTGAAGGTTTCTGCTGAATCAGTAATGTCGCCGTTTGTATTCCAGAGCTCTGTCCGTGGCTTCTATATCATTTTTGAATCTCATAGAGTCAGCTTATTTATCTGCTGATGGCAGGCGGGTAATTTTTTTGACAAATTCCGAGATGTGTACTAACCATAATGTCAGCCATCATGTAAATTATATTGATGGCATCATATCTATATTTGTTTATATTCTTCTGTGATAGGAGATCGAAGCAAAAGGGACAGCTCTGAAACTACAGCTTGAGGATATAGGAAGAGCGTTCAGAAGAGCAATAAAGCAATCGCTGTCATGGTAATTTGTTACTGGTCGATGAATCGAATGGAATTCGGTTGGCACGACCCCTGCTGATGATCTTCACCTATCTCTTCCTCTCTTTGCCCTCAGTGCGCCTTGTCCTTCATTTGCTAAACTACTTCACACTCAGGGAGCACTGCTTTACATTAAACAGGTTTTTTACTTACCGAATACCGACCGAAGGAACCAACCTTTGATTATCTTCAGACCTGATACGCTTTCTTATCTATTACACACAAGAGATTTTTCGACCAGTAGTAGCACCCTTTGTCCACAATAGTAATGAGTGTGAATGTGGATAGAAAGTTAAAGCTGAAGTTTGATGGCTAACAGGATGGTTTTTCTTTCACGGAAATGCTCTGAAAAGATTTTTTTTCTTTAAAGGTGATGTCTTAGTTGTTACATTTCTCGCCTCCTGCCACGGTAGGTCTCATTAGAAAATGTTAGAAGTGCAATGAGTTCTGAAATAGCCACTCGTTAACTAAGGTAGCCATTCGCTATTTACCGCCCGCGTACGTAGTACGACGGGAGGTTATGTTTTCACAGGTGTGTGTCTGTTAAGCAGGGGGAGGGGTACTCAGCCTGACTTACCGGGGGGGGAGTACTCAGTCCCACAACCAGGGGGGTGGGACTCAGTCCAACAGGCAGGGGGTACTCAATACAATAGCCAGGGGGTACTCAGTCTCACAGCCAGGGGGGTACTCAGTCCCACAGCCAGGGAGGGGAAGGTACTCAGTCTCAAAGCTGGGGGGGGGGTATTCAGTCCCACAGCTTTGGGGTACTCAGTCCCACAGTCAGGGGGTACTCAACCAGGGTACCCCCCCCTCCCAGCTGAGTACCCCCCAGAATAGGACAACACAGCCAGCTCTTGCTATGCGGCAGGCAGTATGCCTCTTGCGTTGACGCAGGAGGACTTTCTATTTTACTATTAATTTTATTCTAGCCTATGTGACGAACAAGACTCTCTCTTAGAAATATTTAATTCACATCGGATTTAGATTTCACAATTTTTTTTTATTTTTTTTTGTAATTTTGGCGGACATAAGTCCTTTTTGTGGGGCCACTGTCACTGATACCCCTCTTTTGGACTTCTGGTGACGTCCGCCCTGGGTTTCAAAGCCAAGTTGGAACCCTTGCTTACGTGCTTTCTCGCCTGTATGCAATTTAAAAAAAGGTTTACAAGAATAAGGTTATTGGACAGTTACATGTAGTTGAGTGAGCCATCCTGTAAAATACGTACTCACCACCACCGGCACTGCACTGAACGTGCGGGAAGAATCTTCTTTCTCGACTCTTATCTTTATTAACGTAAAAGAAAAAATCCCTTACTAATCACACGGAGAGATGAGCCTCTATTTACTCCTATTATCCTTTTCTTCTGGTCAAATAATACAGCTTTCTTGGTCATTTTTTGTAATCAAATTTCTTTGTGAATTCTTTGATGTTTATCTGGACGAGAAATCACGCATAAAGAGTTCTGGTTAAAAGGTTTATTGAATAGAGAGATGGAGAGATTGACTCAGTCACAGTATTAGTTTTTTTCTTGGGTAACAGTGACAAGTCTTTCTTCTTGATTACCCGTATAAGACTAATCATAGACTGTGACATAGTAATTTATTGAAATCATTATTTAACAAATTCTTCTTGCCGAAATATCAAAACAGTTCATGTCAGCTGACGTTAACCAGTGAGTCATTTAGTTGATCTTTACTGAAAGTGTACTTATTTCTTTAAAACGGAGCACGAATTATTATGATATAACTCAACTCTTGCTTTGACTGTAAAAAAAATATTACTCATACAAGATGGCTGACGCATTGTAAGCGACGATGAAGAATTACATTGTTAAGTGTTGGTCATAATGGTATTAGTTCCGCACAAAAACCAAGCTGCCTTTGATGCATGTAAGCTGTTTAATTATGCTTATTACACTGCGTTGTCCCTAGAAATAAAGCAGACAATATACTCAGAGAAATCAGGGTAATAAGAGAACGTTTTTGTGCGATGTTGAACATCCTGGTGCAGAATTGGGCAATGTGCACACGGAACATTCTAATATATCAGCTCAAAACCTGTGTTAGGTCATTCAGGAGGCCATTTTGATTTTAAACACGCAGGACAAATTAACTCCAGAGTTTCCAGATCTGTCGCTGGTTCAACCGAGCGGACAAAACATGATGAAGATGTGTTGTGTGATGAAAAAAAATCGAAGAATGACATAAAACCACAATATGTCTTTAAACCCAGAGATTTCTACACCTGTTTTAAGCCATCTCATCACCTAAGAAAACCAACAATATATCAGGGCAATGAGAGATGCTATGGATCGGAATGAATAGGTGGGTGCATGGATAACCCCTCGAAGATCCAGAAGTGAAATTGAAAAGTACCCACAGAGAAGAGTAGTTCTGCCGTAAGAATTGCCGTCTTTATCAGATGGCGTAAGAGTGACGGGAAGGGTTACGTGAACGCTGCGCCATGCCCTTCTAACCCCCTCCTCCTGTTAAAAAAACATCCCAGGCTAAAAGAACCTCTGACCGAGTTTTCCACAATGGACGTAAAACATTTATCCTGGTTTTGTATGTGGTAGTTGGTCCAGTTCTGGTGCACAGAAACTTGTAATGTTACCCAATACGTTTTAGACGGATCCGTGTTTGCAATGATGAAACAGTCATATTGTTCTCTCTATGGCTACGCAAGTTGTGATCACTAAAATGTTGAATTCACACTCGTGCATGTTCTGTGAACTAAATTAGAGTCGAGAAGTCAATACTATGCCGTACAACTGACAAAATAAGCCAGCACCAGCTTAAAAATCTGGACCATCTGGATCCACCTCATATGTTAATCAACTAAATAAACAGTATCATTTATTTGGAATCCAGACTGTAAGGTGGAAATAATTCCAGGGTGTCAGAACAACCCATAAATCAAACATACCTGTTTCACGGACAATAGGAAATAATTGATAGCTACACTGCTGGTATAAAAAAGTTGTTTAGAGATCTGGACTCTTCTTGTGGAGGCCTGCAGGTCTCTACTTCCTTCTGCCAGCAAGTGCAGAAGTAGTCTGGGGCAGTACACATATGTCAGTATCATACAATGTGCACGTAATTGACAGGCCCTCTGGTTAGTTTCTAAAATAAGAATCAACATTTGTTCAAACTGTTATTGATCCAGTAATTTTCGATTTACTGAATAAACCGGTGAAAAGCTTCAGTCATATCTATCTATCAACACAGTTTGAGGATTATGTTTGTGTCCACTTCAGTTGCACATTTTAGTGTATTTAGATAAAAACGAGCAATTTTGATTGACAACTTTAGTGCAAAGCAAAATGTAGTCGTCGGATTTAATAGTAATACACAAATTGACACTAAAGGCACTGTACTCTGAAAGACACTATTGTTGTATCATTAAAAAGAACGGAATCAAAACATCAACAAAACGTAGCCAAACAATTGATAACATGTGAAGGGATTGAGAGGGACACTCAGCCAGACTTATGTCACTTTGAATTTACTGAGTCTGCATCTCCACCCAAAACTTTTGACAAACAGGTTTCATTTGGGCCTAATCACAATTGACTTGTCCATTGCAAGTAATGCTAATTACATCATAATAGGTGCCAATGCAATGCAAAAAATGTTTCTCTTTTTATTCGAAGTACTTATTGCTTCCCAGCATAAAACATGATTGCATCCCGAGATTTTTTAACCAAGTGATGACCTGGATCCAAAATAATATACTTTTCAACTTTCAATTTAATTGAAAGAGTATGACAGAGCATCCCAAATATTCTCATTGCTCTATGTTCCAAATTCGTCACAGGAAAAATGATTTCATGGACATAATTCCCTCCTGTACAAATTGCCAGTTTGAGTTTTCATCTAGGATGTTAAAAGTATAGTAATTCTATGCCACTGATAGTTAGACTACTGATTTCCTTAAAGGTCAAAATGCCATCAGAATAATACCACAGGGAAGCCTTTAATGTTTAAATACTGTTTAAGAGAAGGTAACAATATTAAAATGTCTGTACAACTCTTTGTGTTCACACACAAATTTATCTATTTAAGAAGTCAAATAAGTGTAATGGTTTTTAGATTTTAAATTTTTCCTTTAATGTCATGAAATAATTTCTCTTTGGTTAAAGTAAACTGTTTATTTACCTTGAAAATCATTAAATACTTAAAAGTCTTTACTACAAATAAATCAAAAATCTTTTAAAGCTGCCTCCATAAAGTTTACTTTTGTTGTCTTTTCAAATCTAAGATGTTAAAGGAAAAAACAGATTGGAAACACCCCCTTCTTCTTCTGCTGTTATATCCAGGGATGGCAACAGTATATATGTTTTTACAAAAGACGAGTGCATTATTTCTCCTTTTCTACACAGCCAAAGGTCTCAGGCCTTCTGTGTTTAAATGAGAAAATGAGAAAAAGGAAAATAAGGTAATGTGGAACCATTGGAAATGCACTGGTTAACACAGCCAGGTCTTCGCCTTTTCTATTGTCTTCTGAGGCTATTGTTTGACACCCCTTCTGGAGAAAAGCAAATTAAAAAAATGCCTAGGGTTTTACTTCAAATTATAGTGATACTGCATCAAACAGCATAGTTTGCTGTCTGCAAATTGACATTGTTTAATGCAGGAATACGTAGATCAAACGTAGGTATTTTATTTTATTGCCAAAGTAAGTTTGGTTTCATCACTTTTATGATTATAGCTGCTATAATAACAGCAGCTATAAGTTTGGTGGGCTTGCCTAGATTTTTATGAAAACATAAAATGAAATGCAGAAGTCTCTGAAGCCCATGAAATGCAAAGACTCATGCATGCCAAATTATCAATACACAAGAAATTAAAATTTTGAGCATAACAGGAGGGGACTTGGAGGGCTGCAGTTAATAAGCAGATATTGAATTGCACTTGGAATGTTTGATTGTTTTTCCCATCAACGATGGACCCTTCATAGTACATGCATTTTACAAATTACCATTCAAGATTTAATTCCTTGTGATTTTAACCAAGAGGTTATGTCACCAAAATGTCTAATTCGTTACCAACGAATTAAAATTTTGCATCAGTTTATGATAATTATGTTTTGTACTAAAGTGACAGGGTGAAAATTAGGAAAAAATGGTTTCCTACAGGAGAGCAAGGAACTGGTTTTCTTGTGAGCGTAGAGCTTAAGTTCTCTCATTCGGGTTTTTTACGATACACGTTTCTGTCAGATTATCTGACAGATCTCTACAGAGGGAAGAGCAAAAATAATTTCGTCAAAAATTGCCCCCAGTGGGGTTGGAACCCAGGACCTCTGGATCATCACTCCAATGCCTTACCAACTGAGCTAGGCAGGAATCTGTTTGGCAGGAGATTTCTGGAGTAAGCTCTGTTTGTTTCATGCACCACTTCACTTGTTGGACTTTGTTCATTTCTGGAATCAATAGAGCATGACTTTATAAAGGCCTTAATGATTCACGCAGACAACTGAATAGTGATTTAGTACAGTTGGCAGAGCATTGGCCTCATGATCTGGAGGCCCTGGGTTCCAACCCTACTGAGGGCAATTTTTGACGAAAATTTTTTTGCTCTTCCCTCTATGAAGATCTGTCAGATAATCTGACAGAAGCGTGTATCGTGAAAAACCCTATTGTGCGTTTTTCCCCGTTTGTGCAACGAAATGTTCTTACACGAATTACCTATCGGCCTGTAGCCATAACACTACACCAATCGAGGTGGACAAAAAACTATCCCTAGATGCCGTCAAGCAAGTGCAAACACAAAAGTTGAACAGTAAAGGGGGAGTTGGTCGAAGAACAGAAGTATAAATCTGTGTCACTAACGTGTTTTAATATCGCATGACAACGAATAGAGTTAGTTATCAAGAGTGAATGAAGTATTGTTTCTCAAAAAGGTGTGGTCCCCAGTTGTCACTTCTTTTAGACACGTTAGAAGTTTTATGAAGAGAATTCAGCAGGCTCAAATTTCAGAAATATCACAGATGGTTCCACCAGTACACTAAATACTGAAAAATATTTGAAAGGCACTATCTCAATTACTCTTTCTCTTACCCCTATCACGTTGAGATTTGTACTTGTAGTCTGTATTAGTCAAACCAACGACAAACTGAATATTTTCTTCTGGTCTTGATTCATAATGTTATTTCAAAAGTTTAATAAATTAGGAAAATAGATCATTTTGCCCACTTTAATATAACTATTAATACATTAGAATGAAGTCATACAATAGAGTTTTTCAAAATTACATGGGGAAAAGTCCCTTTTAAACCATGTTCAAAGAGCTTTACTCACTATAGATGAGCAATACCATTCCATTCAGTGAGGCAAAAAAGCTTGCAGTTATTCATAGAAATTATAATGCAAAATCATTAAATGTTGCTCAAAAGGTTGCATCAAAAAACCCTTGGCATTTCTCCAGCCAATATAAAGGGTTCATCTGGGTAAATATTATATCAATTATTAATCCAGACACATTTTCACAGACATCTACACCCACCTTCCTGTGCCTGCCTCTCTCCAGCATTTGCCTTGAGTGTGGACAACTTGTATTTCGTGTCTTTGTACATCACAGAGCCCTGTTAATCACACGCTGGAACTTTTGTTGGCTTACGTAATTGTGGCAATGATGATACCCCATTAGAATAGGCAAAAATGTTCCCTAGGTAGGTAGGTAGGTTTGGCCTAGTTTTTATGGAGATCACTCAGCATTCGGGTTTCGATATTTATGAATGTCCATATTTCTGCTGAAATACAAATTTAGTTGCACATGTTCTTTCAGCCATTTATTTAAAAAGTGGGGGCTATTTCAACATTTTCAACATAGATCTACTATACTAATACAGACATTCACAATTTGAACTGTTTATTTTAAATCAAACAAATAAATCAAATGGATAAATAATGCAATAATGCAGTACATGGATGACCACTTACTTGCGCATTAATTTTTACTAAACGAAACACTCTTTCCAGTGCAAAAATACCTACTTTCTACACAGTCTCAAATAATCAAACAGGATTTTGAAAACATTTGGAGCAAAAAAATACTGCAAATTTACATGGAAGCTTTTTCTCTCGGGTCAGTCAATATTAGCAGACAATATGCCATCAACTGCTTATCTGGTCATTCGAGTACAGCACATTGAATCATTGCGCAAATAATCACTTTGGGTTGCCATGGAACATAATAGCAAAGAGTAAAGATGTAACACTAAACAAATAACCCCCTCTCCCCGTCTCCAACTCACCCACCCCTCTTTCTGCCTCCACCTCCCTGTATTGAATAATTAATACCATGAATATCTTGTTTCCAGGCTTTAGTTCAGGTGGGCTGCATTAAAATGGAAAGGGGCGACGTCCAGTGTTTAACAACACAGAGACTTTGAACAATTTTGTAAAAATCATTCTAAGTCTACCTTTTGACGACTACATAACTAAATAATTAAATTTAGGGACGTTTGGACAACAAATCCCTGCGGAACCAGATTCCTACTGTAATGGGTCTCAACCCAGATCAACATCTGATGTTGCAACAGCGTTGACAACATATTCACAAAAAGACTACTGAGAGTGATGGGTTTGATATTGGCACAAAGTTCTAGCATTGAATGTAAATGCACCTTTTTATCCAAAGAGACACAAAGTACTATTTGCATCTCATGTTGAAATCAACCTTACCTACAGTGATGATTAGGTTTAGATACTGGGGCGTAAAAACCACCAGTGCAGAGGTGCCACTGAAGGACATTATGCTTCTGTCGTTATTGAACCATTGCGACAGTGTACAGCTATGTCCATCAATGAGTTAGCAGCGAATTAAAGCAAGACAACGACGAGCCAACAGCTTCCCGGACAGGCTCGACACCGGAGCTTCACTCAGTGGCATTGCACAATCAAATCATCATCTTATTATTGAAAATGGAAAGTCTGCTAACCCTATTGACAGCGCTTCTTTTGATGCCCGCGTGATGTTCAGTGGATCCCTGGTGAATGTGCTTGTTTTTTGCGTCTCCTCGGTGCATCGTGGCCATGTCGCTTCATTACATGCCATGTCCATAAGTGACCATATTGAACATCTCTTGCCAAAAATCTTTGAAATCTAGTCCCAAGTGAATTGTACAATAAAAATTCGCCAGCAGAAGACAAATACCATGCTGGTCTCCTTTCAAACTCATCCCCTGTTGGGACAGCCGACTATAAGTTTAGGCAAAAATAACAATTCCTTTACAATTGCAAAAAGAAATGGTTATAAGAAGTCGTAACACATATTGAACGGACATAATGATATAAAGGACATACTTATGATGTAGACATACTTTTACAAATACCACCAGTTAAGTTGAAAAGGATCCTAAAAACAAACTGTAAATACTGTTCAGATATTAGACCATTTTTATCAAACTGCACAAATGACTCACAAAGTTCTATATTCAATTGATCTATTTTTCTTTTCTTTTTGCTTTTTGTAGAGCCGCGGAATTTCACATGTGTTTCGTGTCAGTTGACCGTGAGTTCCGCCTGGGTCCTTATGCAGCATGCTCAACACAAACACAACATCTGCATCTATATGGACGACCAGCTGAGTTCAACGCCTCTAGCACCAAGGGTAAAACGCGAAGATCTGGAACCGGGTGAGGTTAACAATTCTAAATTAGGTCATGACGTCATGAATGATGACGCCATGATGGACACTAAGCAACCACGGAACGAACAGGGTCATTCACCATCAGTGCATTCCAATCGAACGCCGCACAAAGAGAACGTCAGCGGTTCTGATCTGTTACGTCACAGATCGACGTCATCGTCAGCCATGACACCTCCTCGAGACATGTCGTTGCCGTCGCAACACAGTACGCCTCGTTCTGGTGGAAGTGGCTCTGCTACAACACCACCGCCCTCGATGAGCATGGATATGTTGTCGCCCTCCGCCTCATCTCTCATGTTCCGGATGCCGCATCCAGATCGGCAAATCTCTCCTGCAAGTGCTTTGGTACCGTTTGGCCGTCCACCGGACTTCCGTCTCGACTTCGGAGTCAATCCCGCCGACCCGTTTCAGCGCATATCAGCTGCGGCAGCGGGTCTTGGATTGCCGACTACATCCACTCCTGGGTTTGACCATCCGCTCCCGGGAATCTCTTCCAATCCATTTGACAGACACTTACGACCGACTCCGGGCGGCTCACTTGGTGACTCCAGCATGTCGGCTCAGGATTTTTACTCGCAGCGTCTGCGGCAACTCGCAGGAACCAACAGTCCCTCCCAACAGTCTCCCGAAGCAGTTCTTCGCAAACCACAGTCTCTCACCCCTCCTTTTTCCCAACCTCCGCCTTCAACCACCTTTTCAACCTCCCCCATCGACCCCCCGACCCCAGGCGCTGAGACGAGTATGAAACAAAACATACTGCCATCGGGGAAACTCAGATCCTGCGAGTTTTGTGGCAAAGGTTTCAGATTTCAGAGTAACTTGATTGTGCATCGTCGCTCCCACACGGGCGAAAAACCATTCAAGTGTCCTCTCTGCCCCCATGCCTGTTCTCAGGCCAGCAAGCTCAAGCGTCATATGAAGACCCATCGTCCTACGGGCCACAATAATTCATCTGCTCTCTCTCAGACCTCTAGTATGTCCACAGGCTCAGACAATAGTCTCAGATCGCCCTCTTCAACTCCAGAATCGAAACTGTCGAAACTAGATGATGATCTTGACGAAGATTCCGATGACGAAATAGACGAAGAAGAAGATGAAGAGGCAGTGATGGAGGAAGCGAGAAAAATGGGATTGATAGATGAGCCGTCGTCTGCAACATCTGAAGCAAATGATCTCAGTAATGCCCATCAACATAACAAGGGCAGCAAGACGAACAAAAGCAGCAGTAGCAACAAGTCCCGTGACAACTCAGACAGCGAGGTTTCTAGAGAACCAACCGACCTGTCCAACAACGCCTCAAAAGAGAAACAGCAACAGTCCCGAGCGTCTCTGCTCTCAGAGGTCATGGAAACTACAGGGTTGAATAATATACCACAATATAGTGAAGCATTCACTCAGGCTTTGGAAGAATCCACAGTCAAGAAGGACAACAGTGACAGCAGCAACAACCGATCCGAGCGATCGGAAAGCAGTGACACAACCATCATAGAGAACGGTCACGACTCCGATGTACAAAGTCTGGCGAGCGAAAGCAGGAAGACAACCAGCAGTGTGATCAGTCGCGACCAGGAGTACGACAGGATGAGCAATGATCACCACCACCACCACCACCACTTAGCGAAGAGAATCAAGATGGAACATCCGGACACACCTCATGTTCCGTCACCGCATATTCCTCCGTATCCGATGGCGATCGCGGAACATATGTGGCGGACCTGGGTTCCACCCACAGGGCTTGTGCCTCGAGAGCTAATTCCCGGAATGGGAGTGCCGATGCCACATGAGCATTTCCTACCACAGGCTACACTACCACCTCATGCGAGACATGAAAACGGACTTGGTGAGAGTGCCTTCAGAATGGATATCGGCAGTAAACCACCAGGAAGTGGAGCAATACCGAATTTACCGAACCACCACCCACCGAGTCCACACTCGAGTGGTCCACCCGCTCCGCTCACACCCATGAGACCAGGCGGCCACAGATCCAGGAATGATACCTGTGAATTCTGCGGGAAGGTTTTCAAGAACTGCTCCAATCTAACGGTACACAGGCGGTCACACACTGGAGAAAAACCCTACCGCTGTACCTTGTGCTCTTACGCGTGCGCACAAAGTTCAAAACTGACGCGCCATATGAAAACTCACGGTCGCCGTGGAAAGGATGTCTATCACTGCAAATTCTGCAATATGCCTTTCTCTGTGCCCAGCACCCTGGAGAAACATATGCGGAAGTGTGTGGAGAACCACCAGAATCCACACGCCATCGCTGCAGCTGCGTTCTCAGCTGCGGCCGCCGCTAGTTCCTCCTCTAAGACGCCATCTATCACCAGCAGCGAGACCAGCGTTTCGTCGTCACCAGGAGGTCCATCCGAAGCCGCAAAAACCTCTTGAAGTCCATGGTCATAATAAGATGACTTGTCCTTTTTTCCTTTTAGAACAAATTTTTATCGCGCATGAAGTCAGCAATGGTTCCATAGTGTCGCTACATATACTTGCATTATCGGATTTGCTGGGTAAATTAATTAAAGCAGTGAGGAAGCACAGACAACGTAAGAATTAAAAACTTTGACAAGACATGGTTTTCCTGCATTGCAAAAACAGAGGATTCAGGCCCCAAAAAGACAACTTACAGATTTCAAGAAGGCTTGAAAATCGCATTGAAGAATTCCTCCTCTTTTTTGAAGAGGTATGACACACAAGAATTGGCAGCCTTGCTGCCCAAATAAGACTTGATATTATTAGGAAATTGAAATTATTATAACGAGGATTATTCTTATATTAATGTAGGTGTATGGTTCCAAAACATGTATTCTCCCTGACCGTGTGTGTTTGTTCTCAATTTGGTGTGGGGCAAATTATAATGATACAACTGTATGTGGTACAAGTATTTGTGTGTTTTCTACATTTTTGGTATTTTTAACTTGCAGCAATTGGCCATTGTGAGATTTTTATTACAACATAAAATGATATGTTTTATGCACAAGTGACGAACACAACTTACAATCGTGATTGCACTTACATATAAGCAGTGTGTTTTGTTGTCTGTTTATGACAAACGAGCGAACAATTAACCAACAAATTTCATTTCATCTACTGATTGCCATTTCTTGAATGAGACTTTTCGTGTATTGTTACTACTTGCACATATTTTTGCAATGCGTTAAGCCAACCATTCTAATTTAGCTTCTGCGTGTCCGTTCTTCACTTCATATTGTATATTTTCAGGAAGCATAAAGTAGTACAAAGGAAATATTCAGAAATGGCTTCATGAACTTAAAGAAATTGAGTTGTGTTCTCTCACAGTGGCCTACTTTATTTTTACTTATACTTTTGTATTAAATACTCAATCACCTGGACGTGTGGTCTCTGCATTTTATATCAGCTACCTACACACACAACTATGGTGTGTTTTACCCTCACACATGTAAGAAACTAGGAGCCATTTCACTGAGCATTGCATAGTCACCTGAGGAAAGAGGATATTTCAGATATTCAGGAGCTTTTGTAGACATAACTCATATGAAATAATGACTAGGTCTATTCAATTGAACATTGACTATTTGGGGTGCAACATGCTGTTTGAACTAGCTACTAATTCTAATTGTAAAGTTGTACAAAGCTTGTGAATATCTTAGTTAGTTCTATGTCAATGCGAAGAATGACGTAAGTCTCAAGCAATACTATGTATTTATAGCCATTGTGATATTCAATGGAGAAAGGTGCAGTGACATCGCACCTATAAAACAAAACTGCATAAAAATCAAAAAGTATATGTGCCATGATTTAGCACATTAAACTTGGGAGTAAAACTAATTTATAGTAATGGTAATTGATGATCATTCATTACCCATTTTATACATTACACTAGATGTTTTGGTTCTCTGTTGTGTGTAAACTACTGACCATAGTGCCTATTTGCAGTTAACAGTTTTTCTTGCTTTCAAAGCATATTATGTATATTTTTCTGATGAAACTTTGTTCCCACAAAATTGTGTGCGTTATGATCATTCAAAGTTTGATTTTTGCACAGTAAATATAAATCAAACAGAAACACCATCAAGAAGGCCACAGTCAAGATCAAACGCAGTAAACTCCTATTCTGTTCTGTGCAGTGACGTTTTCACTCACAAAACGTCATAAAATCTTGATAGGTTCCTGACTGAAAGTAGCAAAGAAAAAACCTGTTGTCTCTGTAATTCTTTCATTTGGAATTAAGTTCAATCCCCGTTTACGATTACACAATTTGTTAGGAATAACGAGAGGCATTAAAGCTGTGAAAAAAGTCTTCAACACAGAAAAGAAAATAGTCCGGTCTTGGCCACCAAGACGGCACCTAGACGATCTGTGTGTGCATTAGAGTGAATAGAACACTTTTCGATATTTGATTTGAAATGTCAGGTTTGAGAAGTTTGACATTGAGGATATTAGAATTTAGCAATAGTAGTTAGTCAAGCTGTTTTGGTGTTACAAACAGGGTGAACATTCAAATGTGGTTTTTGTGCAGTGATTGGAAACATCACATATCCAGTAGAAACTTTTTTTAGAAAAAGTATAAAAATGTAATAAAAATCAGTAGTTAATTTGCAAGTGGGCTGAGCCTATCCTTGCTATGGTCATAGTTTGGTATGTATACCTTTAATTGTGTAGTGATCAAATCCTCCCAGTGCTGTTATCCCATTAGAAACTATAAGATGGAAGTGTGAAGTATTTACTAGATTAAGTGTTTGCTCCTTTCTTTTTACTTCTCAAATATACAATATTTGTATAGTTTGTTTTAGTTTCTGAAAAGACAAAAAGGGTTTATACAAGTAATTCGAGTACAGTAACGGATGCTGTTTCATGAAAGAAAACAGGAGTGTAAATGTATTTTTATTGTAACTTCAAATTGTGAAAGTTTGTAACTTGTGTGTTAAATCTTTTTCTATCATTGGTATTATGCGTCATTTTAGTATATACTGGGCATTTTATGTGGGCATATTAGTTATTGGTATACATATAAACTTTTCTCTCTAGGCATTTCTATGATAGACGAACAAGAACGACAAAACGCAAAATGCAAACGAACAGCAATAGTCAAAATACATCAAGAACAATAAGGATCAAATTTATACAGTAATAACTGCAAACAAGTTTAGTTATCTAGATAACGTAGTTTGAATGTATGAAAGTGTGTTGCAAATGATATTTTTAAATCGGTAACATTATAAATGCTGTTAATTAATCTATGTACAAACTTTGTGCTGTACAATTTTGTATGTAGTTGAGGCTTAAAATTGTAAAACACTTATGGTCAATGGCCAGGCCTAAAATGACATTAAAGAACATGTCAAGTCACCCCCCTATAGGAAGAAATGCAAAATATCCTCATTTTACATAGTTCCCAGAAAGGAATATACACCCCACAAAACTGTTCAATACAATACAAGAAAATCAGGCAGCTTTTATTGGGTCAGGATGTCTGGCTACCTGGAAACATTTAATTAATGAGTCTTTTACTTTTTATGAGTATTTATTTATGTCCAAAAACTGCAAAATTCTAACATAGTTTTCTTTTGGCTACATAACTTGAAGTTCAGAAGGATGTATACACGATTTAGAACGAGAAAAATGCTTCAGGTCGCCAGACACCTTGAAATGTGATGCAACTTTGGTGCATTTATCAGAAAAACATCGAACACACAGAAGGTGGCTGTTGTCTTTCGATTTTATCATTTCACATAAGTAACTGTTAACCTATATTATATATCATCATTAATATCATTACTATTATTAGTTGTGTAAAAACCCATAAATAGTGTGCTTATTGCGACGGTAATTACCCATAACGTAACATAGTTGATTACTATTACATGGTAATGATTGGTACTATTATTTTATCATTTCACTTAAGTACTTCAAACAACTGGCAGGCCTGCATGGAGGAGCAGTTTGTTTGTAATTCTGTAGCCATTCACTTCCTTGTCTTGTTATGTATCTCTGAATAATACAACTACATTTACGTGTGCAAACTTTGATAATAGCCACTCCCCGACTTCTCGAAATGGCAGCCCAAACTCACAGTTTCAATTACCTCTACCACCATATTTGTGTGTACATATTATGCGTCAAGATGTAGCTGCTAACATTTACTATCAATAACTGCAGTTCCCTTTGCTAATTTCATAACCAATTATAATTTTCACTACAGTTAAAAGGTTCCATCGCCCAGAAATAGATTTTTTGAATAACCTCCACTGCTTTGGAATTGATATCAGCAAGAGAATATCTCAACTTTCATTTGTTGAAGGAATTAAAAGGAAAGGCAAGAAATCAAACACATAGGAGTATCAAGCCACCACTTAATTTAGAATATAACAATATCATGCTTTCTTTTGTTCCAGTTTTCACAAGTGTAGCAATTGTGTTTCTCTGATCTGAGTGGGTCTTTGAACAGAGTGAGGGATATTATGTGATATGCCTATACACATTAAGTATAAAGGCTGGATAGTAGGTAGGAAATTCTGTCAGACAGGTATAGATATGGGAGGTTCCAGAGCCACAAAGTGGAGGAGAGCTTCATCCATAGCTTGTCACAAAACTTGAAAGTTTGATCTCTAGTATCTAGTCTTCAGGAGAAATTGTTATAAGGAGATCACAAGTGTTGTTGGCTTCCTGTGATCTAGTCTAGTGTGAGCTGTTTTAATGTCTATTAAATATGACATACTTCTTTGACGTGATGGGTCATGCATTCAACCACTTGTTCAGATGCGCGAGTATTTCCTTACAAATCAGAAATGAAAGACTCGAGAGCTCTTTCACATTGTTCCAAAAGACATGACCCAAAGAAGTAGATACTGAGATAGGCTGAAAGCCAAAGCGTTGTTTCCTTTGCTGCTCACATAGAGAAACGAAAGTAGAAATTTCTTGATAAGCTTTGTTATTATTTTACATACTTTTGGAGAAGAATAACATCAATATACAATGAATGGTGCTATCCCTTAGTTATTTATTTCAATTTTCTTGTTTGAACTTGTTTCATTGAATTCTGAAACGAAAAGAAACCTGTTATTGGCTCATATTCTCTACACTGTGGTGGTACACTTTCGTTTTAGACTTTAAAGCATTGTGTAAAATTTGTACATAAATGTACAGTATCATTCAAAATTTCCGACTAATTTTGTGGGACACTCTTTCTAGCCTATTCAAATCTGGGGGATATTTTGAAATAACTGTGTAAATACTTGTAGACACTCTGCTCTTTTACCACAAGGCTAACATCACACACATCTCAAAACTGCCACTTTGAGGGGAAGGGGTGGTGAATTCCGAAATAAAATAACAAAAGAAACCTAAAATTTCTGGATATAAATTTTTTTATGTTTCTGGAGCTCCTTTACGCATTTGTTCAATGTTCTTGCTCATCAAAGAGCCCCAAGAATTTGAAAACATACACGATGACTTAGAAAAAGTTTTTTTAGTTGTCCGCGCCTTTGAGGTTATGTTATCTCGAAAGAAATTAGGAAAATTTTGAAAAAAAAAGCACTTGCATGAAAAACTGTACCCAACAGTCTAAACAAGGAGTTTTGCAGTAAACACACCAAACTTTCAACTTTCAAATGTTTTTTTAAAAAATTGAAATTATCTCTTTTAATCCAGCTCACTTGTGAGCATGAAAAAGTTTAGAAAAACATAACTTGTTGTTTAAATAGTAAAAAACTGGATCATCTAACCTCATGTTGATTTTCATTTACACATTATCATTGTATTGTGTACCGTAGATACTCTAGAATTTTGTGCAAGTTTTAAACATTTCCTCATGAATGTACAAACGCGAGTAAGTAAATATACAAATGTTTATGACATATTTTCAAAACAAAAAAACAAATCCGTGTAACCAACCCTCAAATGAATATTGTTCTATCAAATTTGTTACCATGGTTACATAGGACTTTAAACTAGATTATTGTTATTTACACGTAGATTTTTACCGTGTCTAGGCATTTCTGTACTTGGTCCGGTGAACGAGTGCTTGGAACGTCTATTCAGAGAACATACGTACAAAAATATATGTGCTACCTTTTTTTATTTCATAATTGTGTTGCTACCTTCATGAATATTTTTGCAGGGTTTTTATATTTTCGTTACTACACACATTGTACAGGTTAAATTAGTTTGGCTGCAGCTAACTTTTACGCCTTTTTAGCCATTTGGTGCTTAACCGCAGATTATGTATTCCACAGTTGTCTTCGTGTGGTACTATCATGTATGTGTAGAAAAATCCAAACGCATCTCAACTTTGGTAAATGTTAAAGACTCATTTCGGCGGTTACGTCTTATTTACGGTCATTCTACTTCAAGAATATGTCTGAAATCTTGCGAGTGAACAGGTCCGACATTATTGAGTTTTTCCTACTCGGATATTTTCACTGAATTCTACAAAGCTAAAATACTATTAACCACAGCTGGTTTTTTAGTTGTGATAAAAGTGGTTTTTCCATTTTCAGATCACAAAGAATTCTTTGCTCTGAAAGAAAGAAATTGAACTCTTTTGTAAAACTATTGATACTCATTGAGGATTTTTCTTTTCACTGAATTCAGTGATTTCACTGAAAAATCCAAACAGGAAAAACTCTATTGTTCCACTTTCTTATTCAAACGATGCTGCTGGTGCATAAATATTAAGTCATTAATCTAAATTTCAACAATCAGCAGGTTTATCAAGTTGATAGGGTCTAATAATTATTAATCAATCGTCATCTGATGTATATGATCATTTCTTATTATTTAACGGGCATTAATTATAATCATAAAGTTACTGTGAGGACTTAGCATTGAAGGAATTAATGCGTTGTACAGCCGTGTGAATATTATACAATCACTTTTCCGTGAATAACGGTATTTAATTAATGGGGTAAATGGCAGAATAACATATTCTTGAAAAGCCAATAACACTCAGGTTTCTTCCAGAAATATATGATCCCAAGAAATTTATTGCTTTTGGAATGCCCGACAAAAATGCACATATTATAAAATTTCACGTTGGCATCGTTATAAATTTTACAATCGACTTTTTCGAAAGCCACTTGGAAGATCCAACGCCTCTCTTTCACGACCATGTTTGTTGATGAGAAAGGGGCCAACGTACGGTCAGGTGGCCTTTATGAGAGAAGTCTAGTGATTTGCGCATTGGTAGTCCCGACAATGATGATTGCAGTAATTTTTGCAAATGATTTGTAGGTTAGCCATGTTATATCGGTTATCGGTTACAAAAGGGTAAAGTGAGTTGATTTTCAGCTTGGTTAGAACTTACTTTTCGCTCTGTACAAAGATCTTTATGCGGCTTGATACAGCCAATGGACCCCATTTCATAATGCTTAAAAGTCATGAAGCGTGTATGCTACCATGTTAAAATGAAGCAGAGAATAGTGAAAGAAACCAGTACATTGAACAGATTTTTTATTTGTTGTGAAAGCTACCGCTACCACTATGATATTAATCAACCAACAATATACTATTTTAAAAGGTAAGAATGTACATACAGCCTAATGACTCAACCTGTTTAAAATTCAAAGACAAAACAGGCTAGATTAATTCCGCAAAATAAAACAAGCGGAACATAGTAGCATCAGTTACATGTTTTTCCAGTGACAAGTCTGGAATTTTGAAAACTTGTACCCAGGAAAGTCGCTAACCCAGGTTTACTGAATTTTAAGCGCAGTCGTTTGCACCAGAAAAGCATTTTTCTGTCCATCCGCACCATTTGCAACTAATAAATGAAAGTGTTCGCTTGGATTTATTTGTTTGTAATAATGATGACGTAACCTTAACAAAAGGTTTGGAGCTTCCTTCCCTGAGCATATTGTATTATTTGATTAATAATTAGTGTTCCGTTTTTTTCCATATTCTGTGTTTTGTATAACTTTAATAATTACATGAAATAGTTAAATGTACTTTTGCAAGAGATGAAACTCTTCTGGTTCTCAACCATTTCGAGTCCCAACACTAACCCATTGTGGTTATTTTTGTACCTAAAATATTAAAAATTAGAATTTAGATGTGAACGTTTCTATGATATTATTATTACTCATTGACATGAGATGCTTTCAGTGTGTAGGTTCTGGTTACTTGTATTATTGTAAAAAAATTATTCCAATTTTAAATAAAAGAAAGGCTGGTTTAGTTTCATCCCTGTACAAGAAACAACACACTCTGTACATGTAATGTACGTCAAGTTTTTCTCTTAGTTTTGCTTATAAATGTATTTAAGATGTCGATATTTGTAAACTGTACCAAGTACATGTCCTTTTAAGTCAATAAAATATATTGTAATAGTTTAAAAAAGTAGCTATTTTGTTTTCAATTAGTCATTTAAAACCCTACCGTATCTCTGATTGAGTCAACTTTTGGGCTTTAATCTTAAGAAGTCAGTGTAATCTACACATATATTGTGGCTCAGGATTACTTTGATATTATTTAGGAACTTTGATAAAATAATAGAAAACCAAAAATCACCTTGAGACAGTTTTTATCCAGGTCTACAGGTTTCTTAATTAGTTTTTTGTAGTTTTCCACAACAAAGTTCGGAATTGATTGGCAGATCAGAAAACTAATCTGACATTCAGGTGAAAATATCACCTGAAGTTTCCTCCTCGTGAAATCTAGATCCGCCTCAGCTTGTGCTTCAGTAATCATTTCAGTGCAAGTTGTGTCATCTTGCATCAATGCCACACTGTTTTTGTTATCAATACCACCCTGTATGGACACATTAATACATGGTCATTGCTTTTTAGAAGTAAAGAGTCATATCATGGTGGCAGCTTAAAGTTTCCCAAATAATTTGTTATTAACTCCACTATTACTCAGATGGAATTTCTGTGATAATCTGATTTAGGTGAACCTTCATAATTTGTTTCACATGTTTGTCTACAAAGCGAGATAAACATAGGCAAACCCTTTAAATAGTGATGAGCTTTGCCCTTAAAGAATCGGTGCATTTTCTGTGAAAACACACGAAACAGTCATCAAGCAAAAAATTTGATGCTGTTAATCAGAAATGCAATGTTGGAAAGTCTTGAACTTCTGGACAGTTTGCACCACGATCCATGTAAAATCATTTCATTCACCTAAAATTCTATGTAGGTTAAAGGCCTTCAATACTACATGAATATGTCTGTTCCTTGCTTAATACTTAACCCACATCATCACACATCTCTTCACAAAGCTGATGCACATATTAGGCTTTCTGAAAACTCAGCTAACTCCTTAAATTCAGCTACTTAAAATACTCACTGTGACAAGAGAACAATTTATTGTCCTGGTGCTATTTCATTTAACTGAGAGGAGGGTTTCTAGTGTTTAGTAATGTGACATAACAAATCAACACAAAGCCAATCCACTGAAGAATCACAGTTATTGGAATGGGCAGACATATTGACAAATTGGACAAACTGCTCCTCTCAAAGACGTAATTGGTGACTAACCATCAAAACAAGAGAGATCTGGTAGCCTATCTACTTCACTTGACATCTGCAATAGATAGAGGGATTTGCCCGTGTAATTTACCATCTCCCTGAGCAGAAACAGAAGGACATGATGTCGTCCAAACTACAGCCAAATAAAGGTAACAGGAAGCACCGAGTGACTTCAATAACATGCCTAACATTTCATTATTGATTAGCCCTGAAGTCACTGCTTATGGATACCTCCAGCCATCGATCGGGACACCACTTAGAAGCCACACAAGGTGGTGAAACATTTTATCCCTAAGTCCAAATGATTTCCAATTTGTGTTAGTAAAGGTTAAGGGCTATTGACTCATTAAGGAGGTGATGTACAAGTAAGACATGTCTACCTAGTGTAGGGCACCTATTCCTACCCTGAAGGCTGCATTGTCTCAGTATTGTATAGTTGATTGGATTGTTGTCCTACAACTTTTAGCTCCATATTATCTTCAGGCATGAGCAAACAAAACAGGCTACTGAAAGTTAGCATTTACGAAAGTGACAAAATTAAGTTCTCTTGTGCTCCTGAGCAGCTAAAATAAATAACACAAAAAAACTCAATTTTTTTAATGTGACCACAAGCAACCCAGTTTGTTTCATAATGAAAAAACAACTTGTTTTAAACGTTAATGAATCCCTCCTTAAATGAGCAGGTGCTGGGCAACATGTGTAGATCAACATAGTATATACAGCCAGTTACTCAAAGGTTTCTTCATTATCACACAGAAACTATTGATCTTTACATTACTTCCATTGTTACGCTAGCCACCCATAAATTTCTATTATGTACTACTACACACAATGGCATATTTAATGCCTTATGTTTTTCTTTTCGCAGGTAATTATTGAATACAAGGTCACAGCTTCAAGTCTGTTGGAATTGTAAGCCATGCCGTGGGTGGGACTTCCTGCAGCACACAAACGGTTTCAAAATTACAAGTTACAAAGAAAGCAAAATTTGCACTAAGATTTTAGCATCAAATACCTTCAGAAACAAGGGAAATATGATTACGTGGCATTTTAACTTTTAGTTACATTAAGCACATTTCTACATTATGTAACAGGTTGAGAATTAACTCTTGCGAAAACTTGAGGAGAGCAGTGAAACCGCGACTGTATTTGGCTTCTGCAGGCCAAAAGAGCATCATTCCATGTCTCAAACATCTCCTCAGACTTTCCCGAACAAATCTATGCATGGATCATGCATGGGTCACGCCCTGATCACATGAAGATCACGTGTGCCCTGTTCACCCCCTCAAACAATGTCCAATCAGTTCAAAGACAGCACATGCACAGTCCCGGGAACCGATCAGTAAATCGCATGATGAGTACAACCAATCACCATCTGACATGTGGAATTGT
>JBCAUG010200643.1:0-19377 GCA_038406175.1 Haplosyllis leylae | reverse complement strand
GGTAGTTTATTGTCGTACTTCAGTTGGAAGTTACAGGTTCATTGTGCAATACATAAAATCATCCCTGACGGGGCTAACAAGTATCTTAAGTAACAAATATCACAGTGTGTGGTGCACCCTGGTGGGGGGTGCTCAGTGGGTAGGTCACTCAACCATGACTGTTGCCCACTTCGGTCACTTCACGTGCTCGGGATTATGGTTGCTTGGTAATTAGGTATGATTCACTGGGGTCACTTAGTGCTTCCGGATTCTGGCTATGACAATAGGGCATCCATTGTATTATGAGATGAGATTTTTTTACCATCTTTCAGTCGTGTTAGGTATGCAATTCTCTTTTGTGATGGTGATATGGTGATACCAACCGGTAGGTATCATTTCTTTTCAAATGAGAACTGCAGGTCAGTTTTTGTCAACACTATCTGCGTGGTCACTGTTTCGCAAAATTATGCAACAACGAACAAAACAGTTCAACCTCCACAACAATAAAAAAAAAGTTCCATTTTCTGGGTTGAGATTTTCTCGCAAACATGTACTTTTATGCTTGAGTTGGGAAGTATCAGCATTTTTGCATGTCGCAATGTATAAATTGTGGAAAATAAATACAGCAAATTCCGGCAACATTATATGAAATTCATAAATATCATGGGATTTGGACTCGACTGTGTCAACGATTACGGCTCAACAAAATGTAAATATTTAGCAAATTTAATGCGCATCTTACAGTACACGAAAGGTAGTTCAGTCTCACCATGTTCAATCCATACGCTTATCAACGCATTGCCATACAACTGGAGAAAACACTCCAATAGTGGTTGTCATGTAAATCGTCAGGTTATTGTATTGTATACTATACCGTTACTGCAGATGTCAGTTATTCTCTCTGTAAATATGAAGATGAGTAACAACATTTGGACACCATAAGATTGCTGAAAGTATTAACACGAAAAGTAAATATTTTGTATATTTGCAGATGTGAAGTGACTGTGTGCTGAATGGTGAAACCGTGAAACACATCTTGGGATAAGGGTGAACAGCGTGAAGCAACAAGGATCATCAGACCTGCCCCGTCGCTCCATCAGATGATCGAGAGTTGCCGCATCCCCGAAACCTTGCAGCCATTTGTCAAGTTGCAATGTTGCTATGACAGTTACTGTAGCAACTCGCAGCAGGAACCGCGGTGAATCAATCGGTGGTGCCGAAGGATGTACGGTCCTGTCACGACCAACAAAAGCGCCAAATCTCAAATCATGTCAGAAGTTCAAGTGATTTGCCCTTCAGTCAAAGGGTTTGTTTATGTACTTAAGCCGCTCAATCTGTATCCATAGAATGTTAACCTTGGATTTACCTCAAAGCTGCCATCATCCGAGTCTGCCAACTATCAGAAAGCAAAGAGTTCAGACGCGACCAATACCCGAACTGATTTGAATCCCAATTTTCTCGATAATGAAGCACTAAGCTACTTTTTGAACTGAAGTGTTTTTATTGAGATACCAGATTGTTATGCAAGCTGCATATGTACCTGATAATTGGTGATGAACGAAGACATCACCAGGAATGAACTCGGTGAGTACACTGAAGACCACCATAGCAGAACTCTGGTGCAAAGGAATTCCTACGTGCCCTTCGACAATTTGCCAGCAGACTGGAATACATTGTCACAGAAGCTTCTGCGTGACAATATGGTAGGGGTTCTGATGATGTACTGCTGCTGAGAATCGGAGTGTGAATTGCTAAAGATTAAAAAAACACTTACACTTTGTTACGCCGTGCAATTCACTGATACTTTAGTGCTTCCAAGAAAAACATTTGGATTGTGATATCTCGAATTTATACTCCATGATTGTCTTCTGAGTGAAGGATATCAGTGCCAACAACAAATCAACAGTGTTGCACACTTAAAAAAGACCAAATGGCCACACAATTAGTACAGGAGTAACAACAATTTGCCCAATATTTGTACTTTGTGATAACATTCCACGGATCTACAATATGGAGCTGAAAGTTTGGGTGGAAGGTATTCAGCGTGTGGTGTGCGGAGTCTCCGAGGCCACTACTTGTCAAGATGTAGTCGTGGCACTCGCCCATGCTACGGGGAAAACTGGGCGATTTACACTCATTGAAAAATGGAGAGACACTGAAAGATTACTGGCACCCTCAGACTACCCTCTCAAGGCGTTACATAAGTGGGGAGAGTACTCATCAGAAGTGGTGTTTGTTCTCAAGCATTCGGATAAACACAGAAAGGAGAGAAGCTCAAAACGGACTGATAAGTTTTCACATAACTTCAGTCCCCACTCGCCATTTGATGCCCCTGGTACACCAAGTAAGGGTTTAAAAAAGTCACTTACATTTAGTGGTGCTCATTCTTATCCTAAAAGCCATTTAACTGCAGTGCGCAGACAATTTATTCAAGACAACAGTTCATTGGAAAGTATTGATGACCAAAGTTCTGTGACATCACAAAGTTCAATATCTACTATGTCTCCATACAGCAGTCTTGAAAGGCGTCACCACAGACACCGTGGACATGGCACGAATGCACATCATAATAATAACAATAAACTCCTGTACGGAAGCATCGAAAAACACAAAACCAAGGCACACAGGTTAAAATCGCCTTCACCATTCAATTCTAGTAGTAATTACAGTCAACAAAGTCCCAGGTTCGACAATACTCCAAACGGCAGTCTAGAAAGACAAAGAAATAGCTCGCCATATCATTCGCCTCGTGAATTGACACCAAAGATTGAACAGCAAGAAGAATATGATCTAGAAGGACGTTTACCAGGCAACATTGGTGGTGTTGTCAACACCCATCGGCTTGGCAGCAAAGACTTCACAAAGCTGAACGGAAGTGTGAACAAAGACGCTGAGTTTCGCGACACTTCACCTGCCAAAGAAAGAGGTTCATCTGCCGAGAAAGAAGACCTTGCCAAGTTGATCAAACTGCAACAAGAGAAACTGTCCATACAAGCGTCGCAGATTAAGGTCTTGGATCAAGGTAAGAGATACTGAAATACCTCAACATTTATTGAGTTATCATCAGCATCTCAATTGTATCTGATTTGATGGACTTCCAGATGTAAATACTCATGCATTGGATACTTTCAACTCAATTGCCTAATTCTAGTTGTTCTCACAAAGTTCAGAAATGACAGAATCGTCATTTTCCAAACACGAATTTCTCATTTAAGAAATTTCGAACTGATTTGCAAACTTGCGCATTGAATACTTTAACCGTTTAAATCTACTTATACTACTGCTGCAGTACACAAAAAAGAGTTAGTGATGATATTCAAGACTGAAGTTAGGAGGGTGATAGATAAGTTGACAAGATTACTGTTTTTGATCCTATTTCGGTACGTGTAAGTGTTCTTACCGTACAAAGATATTTTATCCCAATAATCCCCACAAATTAAAAACCAGGAAATCTCAGTTATACTGTGTACACGTGACAATCGAAAATACCAGTGACATTCTGTACAACTGACTTTCGGTCGCAGGAATTGGCCTTGATTGATTGATTGATTATGGATGACAGGATATTGTAGAGGGATTTTTCTAAAATTAGGATTAAGGGCGGAACCATTTCATAGCTGTCCAATAAGAGCTTTATTGTACAGCTAAATTTGTACAGTATCCGTTGTACGTAAGGCATAAGTAATGATGTTAATACTGTTAAATAAGATCAGTTCTGGGAGGGAACCGTATCTTGGACTAGTAAACGTCAATACAGTAAACAGTTTGTGGCATGTGTTCCTGTGAAAACAGTAACAACACTCTTTGGATTTTGTTGAACATGTGCACAGTGACTCACTGTGGTATATTCTTACTATATGTGACTTAAAATGGAAATGGATCAGTAAAAGGACACTATAGATACACCCGTGCCAGCCAAACATGTTCCAAGAGCAAGCTATACTGATGAGTAATGTATTGAATGTAAAGGAGTATGTTCCCAGAAGTCACCCAACACCCAGTTGTTGGAATTTGTGACTGTTTTGGTACACGGTCAGTTTAAAAATCTAAAGACATAAACGACAAATTTTGTGTTTCACTCCTATAATATGGAATCTGTACAACTTATCGGCACTCCAAGTCCCATATTCCTCAAAAACAGGTAGAATATGAGATACTAAAATGCAAAGAAATATTAAGAAACTAGTAGAATCAACCATTTATTTAACAAAAGAAAGGATAAGACCTTCTTGTGCCAAATATTAAGAAATAACTCACAAAATCATAGAAATTACCAAGAAATGTCATGACAAAATATCTGAATTTATTGTAGAAATACAGTATCTAGAGACGGTGGAGAAAGAATGTGACCGCCAAGCTGCTCAAGCATCCGCTGAACTGGAAAGTGTGCAAAGAAAAGATGCAGAAGTGGACAATGAATTGCAGGAGCTTGACATTGTCAGCTGGGCGGATAAATTAGAAATTGAGAAACAAAACCAGAAAACATTGCAGGTCAGTTTTTGTCAGCTATGTAATTTTAGTTTCCATCGACTGTGTCTGGTATGCAAGTATCTAATCAATAAATATTTTCTTTAAAGAAGCAAAATTTTTGTACAACATTATCCAAAAAGATTAATTGATTGTCAAAAGACGGATAGTTATTTTTCTTCAAATGAAATAAGGTGTAAATTATCTTTTCAACGTCATTATTTTGTTCTAGCAACTAACAAGGATTACATCACGTTTAATGTCACGTAAACAAAATAACTCTTTCAGTCGGAAATTACTCTGATGAGGTCAAGACTGTCTAATTGTGAAACGGAACTTCTTCAGCACAAGAACAAAAGCCTCTTGCTATCAGAAGACGTGGAAAAAGAGAGGAAGGAACTTTTAAAACAAGAACAAGAACAAAAGGAGCAAGAGATAAAAATCCTACAGGTAGGATGAGTGTTGTTTATGTTATTATGCACCTCTTGAGGTTATGACGTGCTACATGCAAAGCGTAGGCTGATCCTCGGAGTGCACCAAGTGCCATTTAAAACGTCAAAGTGTTCAACCTTTTACAGAAAGATGGCAGCATTTGATCCAGCTAAGACTTGGCTGACTTCGTAACTGTTTCATGTAATAGAGTATATACCGTTGGTTTTGTTTTACAAACAATGATTGATAATAATATCACAACCTTTGCTATTGCTGACTGCAGGATATATCTGAAGTTCAGAAACAATTGAACGAGAAGTTGGTACAATATGAAAAGAACCAAGAAGATATCGAGGAGCTGCAGAACGAAGTGAAGCAAGTGGACAGCAGCATATTTGAACGAAAAACACAGTTAGCCCAAGATGAGAAGGAACTTCGAGAAGTAAACATGGAGATTTTCATGAAAGTGCCCAATTCACTAGAAGGTAAGTCTTGCACTCGTGAACCAGATATACATATTGCATGATTGCAAGGCATGGTACAAGGGGTTGTACTGTTTGTACCGCGCAGCGTTCCTGTCATGATAAATAGATAGAAAGTCTTTCGATCGCGGTTAATCTTAATAATATACGTTTACAACACATATTATATGCCCATTTTATTTACATCATCTTGGTGCAGGTCTGACGTGCAACGTAACATTACTCTCAATTTCAAAGTCGTGATCAGCAAATTTCTTTGGATTGTTTAAGTGGTCGTTTAAGCAGTAGTTAGCACAAAAGTTAAACACAATGAACATCAATGGCGGAGCATAAAAGATGAAAATCTCTTTGTTTTCTTTTTCAAAATTTGCAACTTGTTTTGCAAAAATGTTATGAATGAACTACCGAAATGATTTCAGAATCAGTTGGATACTAAAAGGTATTGGTTTTCCGAACACCAACTATTCTTTGCACTTTTGCCTTTATATTTAATGTAGCTTTGATAATACGGTGAAGGTATTGTGCTTCAAACTCTTGCGCTAATGATTTAACAATTAGTGTCCAGGTTGCGCGTGAGATTGCACCACTACGACTGCTTTCCATCCCTTTCCTCCGTTGCAAGAATTTAACCACCCACGGCAAAATGACCGTCACACAAAATGACCGTCGCTTTTGTGTAGATTAAAGGCAAAATAGTGGACTAGATGCGTCAAAAATTACAGATATTCCCTGCGCGCTAGCAGCATGAAAATGTTAAACAAGAGAGAAAATTTATTGAAACGCGGCATACAGGTGTTTTGATTTGTGAAATCAAATATTGATCTTGCTTGTGTATCAATGATACATGTGTTACGTAGATACATGGAGGATAGGCAAGTAAAGAGTATTTGTGGTTATTTTTAAATGAAGCGCTTGTCTTTGTACAGCTGTCTTAGACGGATAAGAAAAGCAACCGCCCATGCAATTCATTAGCTTCATTCATTATAACAAGAAACATCACACGTGTCAAGCGCTTCTCGCTGAGTCGCTTCAAGCTCCCAGCTTTGTAGTAAAATAGACTTATAAATATAGTTTTTTCACGTTGTCTTAATACGATGATAAGGCAACATTTAAGGTGAGACAAAGAGCTTCGCAGCTCCGGGAAGCCTCCTCTGAAAGGACAGTATACTAAAAATACGCCATCGCTGGTGTCACGCATAGACTTCTGGGGGAAAAGGTGAAACGTGAATCCACACACGCGCGTACTTTCTCTGTTTACCTGAATAACGACCCTGAGTTGATATACGTAACTGAAATGCATAAAATCGTGTAGCATCACAGTAGACTGGCCTTAACGTGGCCATTTTCACGAACTAATCTCGGCAGAATGGGAAACAAATGACACGAGCTTAATGTGGTATTGTATCTTTTTAGGCTCAAGTTCAGCGTTAAATCGCCTGTCACCGTCTCGTCCTGGTAGTGCCCGTAAGATGATGTATAGCCCAGTCCTGCTGAAGGAGGCTGTAGCCACAACTACAAACCCACATGGGCTGTGGGTTTAATAAACACCTGCAGTTCTATGTCGTGTGCGAAATGCATTTGAGAAAGTTGCAGCACAGATTGGTAACGATTTTTTTTCCTTTTTCTTTCAACATTTTCCAGTTACACAGGTTTACACTGTTGAAGAAATGCAGTTTAATGTGATTTGCTGAGTATGCAACGTAATTTCTATGCAACGTAAACTCATCCTTGAACAATGTGTGAAAAAAGGTTAAAACTTTTTAAGTTGTTTTTGAATAAAATGAGAAACAACCGAATAATTATTTCATGAGCTTCCTTTATTGTAACATATTTGATAACATATCAAGTACAGTTTCACTTAAGAATTATTATAACGTACTGTCTGTACATAAAGGTGCTGAAACAAAGTCAGTGAGATTTCATTTTGAAGGCAATACCTACTTTTAAGTTATCAGTGTATATTTTAAAGAGTTTTTGCTCGTTTTATTAAAGCATAACTCAGCGATTTTATGTTATGTCTTTGTTTCTTCTGTTTTTTCCTGTGACAAACAATTGTGAACACAGAGAAAAATATTGTTCCCGAAATATCTTGTCTTACTTAACATATCATTATTGGTGACGCATATTTATTATGTATTTACTGCGATACCACACGTGTTACTAAACAACATGGAAAACGTAACGCAATTGAAGGCGAGGTCAGAGATTATGGTATATATTTGTGAACGAGAGAGAATCGCAAGAAGGTTACAATACTAATTTCGGTAACGATTAATTTGATATTTTTTCGTTCCTGCACGAGCCAACTATAGTCAAATTACCACTTGTTACAAACTGCAAACCCAAGGAATACCTCCGCTTTATTGAACAAACATTCACGTTCGTTAATGATCTACAGAAAACGTATGGGCAACAGCAACAGTCTGCTTGCACGTCATTAGTTTGTTTTTGAAAGTACGCATCGAACCCCGAACCTTTTACGTTTGTATTAATCTTATTATTTACCCACATTCATTTTTATGCTGGAACTAGTCATATTTGTTCATCAGATGCAGTTGTTTGTGTAGCTCGTGCATGACGCTAAGTTCAGTCTATTATTGTACAGTTCTTTGTATTATTTTGCAGAGATATTATTTAGCACAATTGATTAGTAATGAGTCAAAATTGTGGTTGTATCAGGAGCGGAGATACATACCGGTAAGAAGGAAAGATATCATATTTCCTGGGAGGAATTGTGATGTCGTGGTGGGCGATGTTTCAATGGTACTTACAGTTATCAAGACATTTTTCAACCTTCATCTGCCGTTATTACATGAAAAATATTATAGTATATTTTTTGAATGATTTGGATAGTGTAATCGTGTAAGTACGTCCATGCAATACATTGATTCAGGTCAACCCACACACTTCCTGAAAATTTCGGATTATCTTTTATTACTGTGTTAAAACAGTGAAAGTGATTACGATGTCTATTCAACAGTATTCTCATATTTATCCTTGTCAGATACGTTAGTGTTGCTGATAACACGTGAAAATGTAATGAAAGTGTAAAAGGCGCTGTAATGTCGAACTCACTTCAAATAGGCCTATTGGTTGAACAACAACAAAAAAAAAACCGAGATTTTCATGTTCAAATAAATATTTTCTGATATGATGTTTCGTACTTATCACATTGTTAATCATAAACCTTCCTGACGAAGTTTACAGGTAAAACAATAATAAAATCGAATATTACAAAAGGAAATGATATTCGTTATTGCTTATTCTTTCTATATTTTTTCATGCAAGGAAAGGCAAAATTCGCCGATCGCGTAGGAAGCTTTGTTGTTGGTGCGCTTAATCAATAAAGTTGTCATATCCGCAGCGCTATTCAACTTTGTGAAAAGGAACTGGTGTATTAGAATGTGCCTTGCCAAAGAGATATGCGAAGTCGTAGGTTGAATTTCTTGCATTTTCATCTTTGAGCAGGAAGCACATGCGGCAGGTCACATACAGGTCTTTACCATTTGTAGTTTTTTTCATTGTTTCTACAGAAGGAAGTATAGCACACATTACAGTTCATAGTTTATACCATATCTGAACATTTCAGCTCAATTCTAAATAATTTGTTATCGCGACTACTGACTGCTCTGTGACCAAAAGAGGATAAACATGCACTATCTTGATCTGGGAGCGACAGCTACAGTTTGTAATCGCTGATCATAAACTGGAGTTTCCTCTGATCAAAAGTAAAAATCACTTTTTTATTAAATGTCTTCATCGATACACCCTCCCACACACGCACACACCCCTCTGAGAAATGTTTTACATGTATGCTGCAAACACGTGCTTAAAAAATTCGCAACCGTAATGAGTAATCCCACTCATTGAGCCTCCGCAATGCACTAACCCACACTTCCTGTTCAAACGGATCACATGAAGCTGGAGTGGGCTGGACCTCAGACCTTTTCGTAACAGAAAAGTCCACTGCTTTCCTCTGCAAAGTTAATTTACAAATATGAAGGTAAAGTCTTAAGGCGTATAGGTAGGGTGAAAAGAGAGAATTTTATGAGCAGTCAACCTGCTCAATAACACTGCACAAACCAAAATAATCAGTGGTTTTTAGAGGGGGCGCGTGCTACTACTGAGTGTCAAATTATTATTATTTTAACAGAGTTTGCCGAAAATGTGCAGAAAATTAACGTCTTAACACTTTAAAAAGAATAAAGAAAAACTCTTCATACATATATGTGTCAAGTCTTGGATCTGCCTTTGAAAGTAGGCCTATCGCTAACATCCACCAAACATACTAAAATTTGTATTCGCTAAATATTATATACACATACGGGGTTTTCGTTTTCAACACAAATCTGGCATTTCTGTACAAAATTGACATCGAGGGTTTTAAAAAGTTTCAGCAAAAAATAAAGTTGCCTCCAGTGGGATTTGAACTCACAACAGCAACCATCATTGGACTAGAATTCTAACTGCCCACTCAGCCAATCTGTTAGTCCATGGCAGTCTCAAATTTTCAGACCCTTATAAAGTCATGCTCTATTGGTTCTAGAAGTGATTCAACTTCAGTTTGAGGATTTTCTATTCAGCAAATGTCTCTGTGGCTGAGTGGGTAAGGCAGTTAGAATTCTAATCCAGTGATGGTTGCTGTTGTGAGTCCAAATCCCACTGGAGGCAACTATATTTTTTTTTAAACTTTTTAAAACCCTCGATGTCAATTTTGTACAGATTTGTGTTGAAAACGAAAACCCCGATTAGTTCCATCAGTGAGCAGAAATTCCCCACTTCCCACAGTATGTTTTAGTTTTACTGATCTTTAACCCAATTAGATGAATTATAGAAGTCAATGATATGGAACTGACAGATTGTGAGTCTGCTGAAGCCCTGTCGCTTCAGATAACTATTCAAAATCACTTCTGTTTTTGCATTATAAATACAGTTATAGCATACATCGATATGAAAAATAAACATAAATAAGATAGACCGTTCAACAGCAATCAACCACAAAGTTTCGAAGGCTTTGGAAAAATCCATTTGTTCTGGATTTTCCCGGAGCAAATGTAACATGAGATGGTCTTGATCTTAGTCTTAAAACAGAATTGAAATTGTTTTAAATTTGACCACTTTGAAAAATATTAGATGTCTCACGTCATTCAAAGTTCTGTTCTTACCATAGATTGTGCTTGTGAACTTGGATTGATTCTAAAAGTATTCCTTCTCCCATGAGACGTTTGACCAAACAATTCATAATCGAAATCGTTAAGACCATAAATCATAAACGATAGAATCGTCTCCGCGGTATCTTCAGTCTTATCAGCTAAGTGCAGCATCTCTAATGGAAGGAAGCAACACAGATAAGTTCCTTTATGAATCTTTATGAACACTGAAACTTCCCTTTATCTTAAGTCCCTTTACTTGCATGGCTCAGGATGTAATATTTTTAAGTGCACGTACGTGCTCTTGGAATCAAAGAGAGAAGTTAAAGTAGATAATGGTGACAAGTTAATATTGTAAGAACCTTGTTTGGCATTGAGACAGACACCTCAAATCAACCCGACAGGTCTCAAGTTCTTTGTGAGGCACTTCATTCCAACCTAGTTCGTTGTCTTGAAGCTGTGACATTTCCCAGAATAAAATCAATTGTTTTTCATCTTACCACATTTCAAAAACAACGAGGACTTTGCCTTAATGTTCTTGACTGTTAAAAACAAAAAATTACGGAAAACAATTTCTAAGTCTGGCCAGTGTTCTAATCTTTATATTTAGCCTCAATAAACTTTGAAAGAAATATTCACTTTACGAAGAAAAAAAAACAATACAGATTGAAAATGTACCATGAAGTAAGTAGAACTGGCTGCCTACGTCGAATTCTTCCTAGGTCTCTGTTTCGAAACCCTGGTAAAAATCAACCTTTAGGTTTTTGGTCATTCATGTTATCTATCGTTGTTTCATTTGGAGAAGTACTTCAGTATTTACAGAGACGTACTCGTTTGCGTTCTCCAAAGTACACATCCCCCTCTTAACTAGAGACGCCAGCAAGTTTTTAAATTTTAAAATTGTAAATGTGCAACAAAAATATTAAATTACGTATAAATTTAAAATTTGAGTCAGGAAATATTTCAAACTATATAACTCTTTATTCATTATTCAACTTGGATAACTATGTTCGGTTTACAAGAGTAGAGAACAATGTTGATATTCACTTTTAATGATGAAATCAGTACTCATGTGTGAGAAGTACTTATTAGTGCTCAATAATTTGACCCTATATTGAAATGCTCGGATGTTTTCAACAGAAACACCTTTGATTTCTATTCTTGCAAAATACGCAATAGCTATCATTTTATTTATTATATACGATATCAATATATTGATTGTAGTATATAACTAACTTGCACTAACAAAAGGCGAAGTAACGGGTTGACAGCACTGTTATTCACTCACTTTTGCAGTGCGTCTTAAGGCCGCCAAACGACGCCATGTAGACTAATCACATACAAATTGAGCAGTACACAAGTCAGTAATAAATAATATTTATATAACATTCTAAGGCTTCTTCATTTGAACAATTACAACTAATGATGAGTAATATTTGAGTTTTAAAATTTTTAAAGCATGTCAAATATCTGTTTACATGATTTCTTGTGAGCTCAGTTACTGGAATAATCTGTCTGAAAAATCAATCATGTTTTTATCCTACAAAATTTTTCTACACAAGAAACCAGAGCATGATGTTAACACAAATCAGGTTTTACAATTGGTCTATTTGCACAAACATTGTACGATCTGCTCTCAAAAAGAGAATAAGTACGACATTTTAACGCATTGCCTTGATCTTACAATTTTTTTCAACTTTAGTCTTTGCACTTTGATTATTTTCTGTGAGCTAGATTTTGTTGCATAGCTATCTAATTTCCTTTGATTTCTCCGCCAGACAATGGCTTTGTCACTTCAAACTAAAACTCTGGGTTTTTTTTTACTTGAGGATAAGTAACGTCTGAAATTTTCAGTGCACGTCATTGTGCCGATGGATTACCTTCATTATGCAAAATATATATGGTAATAAAGACGATGTAATGATGGTTTCAAGATCCGTCAAATGTAAAAAGAGTAAAATTAATCCAAAGTGGATACAATTTGACAACAGTTTTAAATAATCAAACTCAAAGGGTTGTTGTTTCTTAGTATCAGTCTTGAAATCCATCTCTTATTCCCAAATTTTAGATGTCTCACCGAATTAATGATCTTACGCTATGATTTACCTACCTATTTTCTATCTACATATCTCCTAATGTTCGAATACATTGCATGTATTGTCATATAAACTATACACGGTCCATGATAATTATGCTTTTTATGCTCATTTATGTCTTGTAGATTACCAACCAGCTGTTTGAAAATGTCCAAATTCACCACACAACACTGGATAAGACGTTAAATAAATTGTTAGTACTGATAGCCTTCCCAGAATCTGTGGTCCAAATAAACAAGAAAATTTGAACATTTTAAACCTGGTTTGAATCTAACATATTCATTGATATTTACAGGTTCTTCTTAATCCTATGGCTATATAAATTTCATAACCATACACTTATGTATAATCTGTAAAATACACGTTCTTAGCTGTTACATAGTACGCACTGTAGAATGACGTTATTGATGACATCATAGTTGACGTTACATAGGCGGAACACACCATGAATGACTTAAGTAACATAACACTTACAACAGTTGTTTCCATCAGTTAACAATTAAGAACACATGTTATGTAATTACGTCCAACCACCTGACCATGTAACTAAAGTTCACACCTAAATAGTAATCAGGTACAATAGATAACAATAACAAAAACCAAGACACCTAAAAACTTACATTCAGAATTAAATCATTAATTATAATACGTTGTCACTTTATATAGTTGTATAATATCACCTAGTCGACAACACGCACATATTAAATGTCTACTAAAATAAATATCTTCTCTTTCTTCTTTATAATGGCACTTTTCAACTGATACGAATATGATATGAATATTGCTTAAATATGCAGTTGCAGACTAAAACAATTTGTTGATATATCACGCTAACATGTTCATATATGTACAATATATTTCCTAAGTATATGATTTTGTTGTTCGCATCCTAGCAGGGTTCGTTGAATTAGACATACAAGCGATGGCATTTAAATGGCACGCGGGCTGTGGAGACTTTGAAGTTGAAATAAAACAAAATGTATCTTTTTATCTGGCTGTGTCTATGGCAACAGACAATAAGATCAAACCGAGCTTCGAACATACCCAGAACAAGTGAAGTTGAAGAAAGTATGCGTACACATAATTTATATAAATGTCAGTAAACAACAGTTGTAGATTGCATGGGAAACCCCCCTAGGATGTTACTTCTTGAGCAAATACTGCAATAGTTTCAGCTAAAGCACTAAGTTCTAGTATTTTATTTGTTGTCGTTAGGGAAAGTCGACTTTGTATTATCAATATCTGCTGTATTCATGTCGAGAAACCCTACCTCAAAGTATTGCTCTCCTCAAAAGTTCTTGGTAAGGTGCGAAAGTCTTCTTGTTGATTCTGGCGGTCTGTGTTATAAGCTCTCTTGCACTTTGTTCTCAATGTGTCAAAGACCCATGGATTGACGCCATGTGTAATTAATATACATTTTTCGTATCTGAAGTGAAGCCCAACAACATAACAAGTGTATATATTTTCTAGGAAGGCACAAAATTATAATCTGAGCAAGTAGTCTATCTACCATTTACGCAAAGAAACGGCATCGATAATGAGAATCAATAGCAGAGAGATCTACCTAAAATGAGCAAAGAACAATAAATCACATGTGTAGTTGCACAAAAAAGGAGCAATAATAGTTGAGATTCACTTTCAGATACGCCTTGTGTAGTTCTTGACAAAGCTTTTAAATAAACCGCCATCATTTCCGGAACAAACTATTTTGTTTCAAAACCCCACAGGTGTAAGATATTTTTGAGTCATACTGTTCCTAAAATGGAATCTGAGGTGTTGTAGAGTGGGTGTACTTGCTTCAACATCCCACGGTCTTAACGGCATCCTGTATTTCTTAAAATGCTGATTGTTTGATACAATATTACTCTCACTTTTTATCTAAATGTTCATAGCAATAATGTATAAAAATAGTGAAGTATGATTTGCTTGTTCTTCCCTATCCATTTCCTTTGATATTTGATTCGATTTCCACCAATGGATCCGTAACCTAACGACGTCCCAACTTTTTCTTTGCATGACCAGAATAAATTTTCATGCGTTTGCTTCTTTTCGGTTAATTCGTTTCTAATCCCCATAAGAATCTAAACCCCAGATTAATCTATCTGACGTCGAATATCCAGATGCCACTGACCCAAGCTGTAGGTTTCTTTCCAAAGTCTTAACGGTCTATCCCCTCTCTGTATTCCTGCCATGTCAGACATGATGTGGGACTATTCTATTGTAGCTTTAATTTCCTATGTGAATTGTACCGGATGTGCCACATAGGTTTAAGAACCAAAGAAACAAATTCTCACTAATGTGGTGACGACGGCTTTGATGTTTTAATCAAGCTCATTGACGAAACATAGACATTTTGTGTGAGGATGGGTGAAAGAGGTTTCTGAGATTCCAGGGATTTTTTTACTAGTTTTATGACGTCCCCATTATCCTAAGTATCACACATGTAAATTTCTACTGCAGGGCATCCATTCTTATTTACTTGGTTCACAACATGTTAAACACTTCGTGGTTGCTCTTTTCAGTTCAACTCAGTTGTGGATTCATTTCGTAGGGCGTAATACAGCAGATATTGCGTATGTGGCCTTTTAAGAAGTCGCAATTATAATAGATCTACTCAGCCACACTCCTCCTTTTCGTCCGTCATATTTTCTATCTATCATACCTTTATGTTCTTCCAGCGAATGCCATCATCGAGTGCTGGGTAAAAAAGATGCATTGGAAAGATGAAATTCAACCACCATCTTTCCCCCATAACTCCCTTGAGATTGTCTGACGGTGTCCGTGTGTTGGTTATTTTGATATTGTTGTCCTCTTCGAAAGAAGTTACACCTTTGCGAATGATCTTAATTTGCTCAATGAGGAACCCTAACGCAGTTCCAGTGAACCAGACTAGAGAGTACAACAGTATACACATCACTAAGTAGACGTTCTTGACATGTCCCAACATCCAACGTACGATGGTGATCGGCAAGAAGAGGTCAAAAACATTGTTGGTGAGGAACACCTCCACCCAAATGTAGATGAGTGCATGGATGAAACAGTAGGTCGTCGCCAAACTGGCCCAAAATGTGAAAACTATGAAGTAGCGTTGGTTCCTCAGACCTACAATTATGAAAGATTTTTCCGATTACGTAGCTAAAGTGACCTAAAACTGCAATTGTGGCCTCGGTACCATTACTTAATCAAGTGAACAAAAAAATTGAAAGTCCACTGAAAACAGATGAAACAGCCTTACTATTGTATCCAAATTTTGTAAACATGACACTTATTCTGATTAGACTGGAAATCTATCAATATTTTGTGAACACTGCAAATTATCTCAGATACCCGAAGTCTTGTTATGAATTGTTAAAGCTTTCGCAGGTTTAATTTTGTAATTACTGTGTGAAAAGGCCAACCTTTTCCTGTTACTTTGGAATTAATATTGTTCGCATGAAACATTAAGTTGGCTTTGGTCACGCAATTTTAAAATCAAGATTCATAAAACTGTCTACATGGAACCAAGTTCATTTATGAAGCTGAACAATGAATTTACATCTTGGGGCTACTGCCAGACATGCGGTTGCAGTCATGACCACAGAAATATGTGCACACATGTAAAGGATGCACTTTTAACAAATTTGAAATTACGGACACGATACTTTCTTTCGCTTAAACTGTAAACCTTTGGCCCTTCCAGTAATTTAATTATCGTTATTGAATATATTGAAAAATCAAACAATAAGAAGATTAATCAACTGAAATTCCTCGGAGAAAACGAGTAGCGCCAGCCTTTGAATCTCCTCAGGTTAAATTAATATTTGGACCTTTCTGAAAAATTTATTTTGTATTTACACGTGTATTCACAAACGGAAGTTTGTCGCCATTATTTATTTACAAATGGGAAACTTGAACTTTGGTCCTGCGGTGAAGACTTCTTTGGCCGATACATCTGGACAAAGTTGTTTCAAAAGAGATCCTTCATTCAACGGTCTGGCTCGTTTTCTACTTAATATAATATTCGTTGAGCGTTGGAAATATTCACAGACAAAGGGACCAAAGTACAACAAAATATACTCACCAACACATGACCCTGTGAAGAAACAATGATGATCACGCTTGAGCACACACATCCTGCACAACGGACAGTGGTGCACTCTAGGGGGACGTTGAACTTGACAAATCAGGCATGGTTTCCAGGACCAATATGGATACACCAATCGACGGTCGTTGGTAAGGCCGTTTGTTGCGCCGTTAGTACCATTACTCAGTCCGTTTTTGGTATCTGCAGGCTCATCTGGCTGCGGGACTGCTACTAGGTACATCGTCCCGGGATTTCTGTTTAGATTTGCTATTGTTGTTCCATTGCTTCCGGCATTAAAAACCTACAGAAAATAAAAAAATACCACATCCGTCAATTGAAACCAGCTAAACTCTCTTGTAGACACAGTGATTGAATTTCGACCATTCATTTTTGTAATCTTAAACAGAAAATCTGCACATAGGTATTGACCTGATTTGCGTGAATCTGCCCCGCCACGTCCACCGACTCTTTGCCTGTTCTCTTCAGGTTGTTCAAATTAATTTCGAACCCAGTGGCGAGCAGTTGGTTATCATCAGTTCCGTATTCCGGCTTGTAATCTCCCGCTTGGAAAGGTGATTTCACCCACTTCACACAAGCCCAGTTTACCAGCATTTCAACCAGCATAAAGTAACAGAAATACTCGTGCATCCAAAGAACAGTAGAACTTGAATCCGTATAAACAACTGGCAAGATATATATGAATCCAAAGTAGAAAACACCTGAAAAGCAGAGCACATCTCATAGCCTAAAGGTGAATAGTTTTACTGATTAGATGACAAAAGATGAGGTTCAATCGAAAAATGTTGCTCGCAATGATGGATTGACCACCACTGAATACCGAGACATAAATCTGCTAAGACAGGAATGATCTGAAACTTTCAATTAATGGCTGATCACCCTTTCACAATAAATGTGTTTTACTAGATCTATGAAGTATAACAATGATATATCTGTCTGCCGAGTTTTAACAACAGTTTTTAACAAGCGCATTGTGGAAAATCTATTGTTCTTGACTTAAAATTGGCTAACAATTTCAATCTCTACAGGATATACCAAATGTTTAGTTGCATAATAATGATTCCGTGTACCAACAAACACTTTTTTACCATTTTGGGAACACTGACCTGCAATAGTTATCCAGAACCAGAATGCGGAATAATAGTTGAGCTTCTCCGCAAAGGCGCGAGCTGAGTATTTCACCGCCATTTTTCGTCGACTTTGGCTCGTTACCTCCTTGACTAATTAACAATACGTTGTCCTCAAAACAATTGTGTACAAAAGGCTTAGTCCTTTGGACCAAATAGGAGCCAAAATCAGTAATTAATAATTATAGACCGATATAAAACGTATGTAAAGTCTGAAATGAAACTCCGTCACATTTTCACCAATAATTGAGCTGGATTCTGCTGGCGATCTGTAGTATTAACTAAATGTCCTTGACCACGTGACCTCCCCGACACTGATGAATTGTAATCTATTCTGGATGTTCATTTCCACTCTGGATTATTTTTCGGATCTTGCAAGGGATATGGAGATGGACAGTTGGCCCTGGATGGAAATTGTCACTTCTTTCAGTAATTCATCACTGAAGGTCCAACTGCTCGCACTGGAATGAGAATAATAGAAAGTTCAATATTAGTCAAAGATAAAATAATTGACATTTGAATCACACCGGTGTATATTAATTTCAGCCACAGAAACATGACCAAATCATGTTGACTTATCGGGACTCGTACTTGTAGCTGTCAGACACATTAATTTCTGTTATGGACTGTGAAGAGAAACCGGTCAAATATTAAAGCTTTAACGAAGTGAAATGAATTACCATGTCAACTTCAAGTCAAAACTCATAGATTTTGCTCTCTAAGGTTTCGTTTACACGGACCTCCTGGCGACGGCGTTACCGTTAGCGATGCACAGACTTCTTAGTGGACATCACTAAGAACACCCATTCTCAGCGATATCGACTAACGCTAATACCATCGCTAAAGTTCAGTATAAACGGACTTAAAGTTGTTAATTTGGAGCATATAGCTATAAAATCAACAACTTTTCGCAGACCCTGAACTTTTACAGAATTCCATTCTTTTGAAAATACAAAATACCATTGAAACGTTGCATCAGCCGACTGCTCACATTGTTAGTTACAAGTATAAACTAGATATTTTCCTGCAGAAATAATTTTTCAGGTATTCTTATGTATAAATCAAAAGTTCTTAATTTTCAGAATAGGAATTGGCTGTCCATCTACTGTTAAAAAAAGTGTATCAGAACAGAACTTGATCTTGGGGTTGGAGTTAATAACATTTATGGTTGTTTGCCTTGCCCAATTACAAAAGCCCCATGTCATAGAAATTATGGATTTTAGGATAGTTCTTTCATCGACAAAATTGATTGCGAGTCTAAAGAAATAATTTTGATAATGGACTGTATTAGGGAGCACAGAATTACATCATTAACCGAAGTGCATTTCAGAGCTTTTACAATTTATGTTTGCTAAACATCGGCCAATAAATTGATTCTTGAATATCAAAGTTTTACCACATTAAAAGGTTGGTTGCTTTTATATTAAAGTTTGCTATATTTCGTGTCAAAAAAATTCTGAAAATTACAGCCAACCAATAATTATAGTTATGTCACCAATATTTACACTAGCTTGGTTTGTGTAGTAAAACTCAACCCCAGTCAGAATTGAGTGTCCGCCAGGT